>CM031234.1:647377539-647523544 GCA_018340775.1 Taxus wallichiana var. yunnanensis | reverse complement strand
ATTACTAAATTCTACATGGGTATCCTTCCTGAACTCGTAATAAATAAATCAATGTTAATGTGCATGTCTTTAGGACAATTTGGACCTGTATATGAGGTCCGTGTGTTCGAAAGTACTTTTAAATACATTTTAGGATCGATTCAACATTTTCGTAGATACTGCAACAAGGGATAACTCGAGGAATCTTAAGATAACCAAAATATAAAAATTAATACCGGGTCAAGGAGATAAATGAGGGAAAAGAAGGACAATCAGAATAAGAGTAAGTTGTATATTTCTTAGACTATGAACTTTTGTTCAAGTGAGAATTGAGTTTCATTTCATAGTTTAAGAGTCAAGGTAAAGGGATTATGAAGCCATCGGAAGTGATCAAGTTGTTTATGGAAAAGAATCGAGCCATTTTATGCCTCCTAAGTAATGATCATCACTGGCAGTAGTCAATTGGGATTACGAATTTATTTTCCTAACGAGTTAAATTGATGATGTTTTAAATTTTCTACACTGCTTAAGCTCCTTTAGAAGTCCAAATCAGCCCCAACTCATTGAGATCGAACTGAGCTAGCCCCTACCGTTTATCTTTCTCAGTTACATCACTCACGCCTCGAACCGCTCATGTTTCTTCCTATCGCTAGCTCATCATGTTGGGCGGCTTGAACTTGATCTCTCCACCTCACCTACTTTTCGGTGATCCTACTATGTTTGTCTTCTTGTTATTTTCTCACCTTTGCATGCTTCGTGATTCCTCAGATAGTCAGCTCCTTCTAGCTAGGGACCCTACTATTCTACAGGGCTCATTCTCGTATTTCGCCTTCGACACTTTTTCCGCGACCTTGCTTTGACCTCTTAATTGCTCTCATGCTTTCGGCCTCTTAGACAACTCGTTCTCATGCTGTGTTCTGGTTGAACTGTGGTGCTGGTTAACTATCGGGTCTCGGCCCTTCCATCACCATCGTGCTCCACTGCCACTACCTAATCTCGTATCCCTACCAAGTTCATCGCTACCTATGTTCGGGCAAACCCATCCTGACCCAATCAGGTTGTCCATCCTTTGAGTCATTCCTTCGGGCTGTAATGCCCGGCCACCCTCGGGGCCACTTTTGACTATTACCTCTTCCTCCATCTCACCATAGATGTGGTGCTCTACCAGCACAGCCCGTGCACAAAAATCATGCATTCCTGGGTCGGACCTCGACGTGTGGCTTCAAAACCTATAACCCAGCTAACCTCAAGATAGTTCCCCACTCGCACAATAGTGTAGCTCATCGCTCACCAACTCGCAGCGCTCAACGCATGGCCTAATTCACCATTCAACTCACCACTAACTCGGGCCTACGCACGCACCTCTGACCAATGTGGTAACCGACTCTGCCTCCTGATCCCCGATTCACCATCTAGCTAACCCAACTCACCATTCAAGTTAACTTGGCACCTCCTCCATCCATCAGGTTAGCCATCTTTGGGCAATACATGGGCTAGATCTCACTTGAGGGTAGCTGTCTTTTTCTCTCCTCTTTATACAATTTTAATATATTTTTTTCTCCTTTTAATCTATTTTAATAATTCAGATTAATTTAATTACCCAGGAATTAAATTAAAAAATTATCTTTAAGTGGGGTACCCTTTTAGCCCTTCTTGGCTATAGGTTATTGGGATTTTCTCGGGACTTTTTTTTTGCTAATCCTCTATCAGTATTGCTTTTCTTTTCTATGACTCGTGAGCATGTCCACCATAGCCTTAGTGAAAGAGAGTCCCTTATGCATTGTGGAGACATTTTTTTATCACATCGAATCTCATTTTGTCTTCCTGTTGCTTCGAGCTATGTCTCTTTGTGCTTGCTTACATATTGTCTCCTTCTGCCTCTGACTGAGATTTACTGGCTTCCACTCTTACATGAGATTTATCACTTACCGTAAAGCGAAAAGTGGTCAAATATTTCACGCTACATAGAACTCCACCTTTAGAATCAATGCACCGTTGTATCAAGCGCCATAATAAGTTATTCATTGTTCTTTGGTGTCAGATGCTATATGTAGATGCATTCTCGACGAGTTCAATGTCTGCAACCTTATGTGTGTATTATTACATTCTTATTTTATTTCATTTTTGTACATATATTTTCAACTAAGTCCATATCCATTTGAGCATGTTTTTTCCTCAGGCTTCTTCTCATAATTGCTTCGTATTTCCTGTGATTTGAATTTCAGAACATTTCCTCCTCTACCACTTCGTAGCAGAGACACTAATACTATCATGGCATGATTTCATGGGAAAATTATCTTATTCATGAGGGACTTTACCTCTTTTTATATGGTTATTTCCTATACCTGACTTGAGACCTATCGATCATCTTGAAGACTAGCTTGAGAAAGTGTGACCATGTTCTGAGAGTTGCATTGTTATGTACATGTCTCCAATCTCTTCCACCTGTTAATGTGATACACAAGATTGTTTTCCTACCGTTTTGAGCATTCTTTAGTTCTCATTTGAGACCTTTCAACATACTTCTATGTTTTCTTCCCTTTTACTAGATACAATCTGTATTCTCTCCTTCTTTATGTGATGATAGTTCTATTTGAAAAGAGACTTCGTTTGCTCCTACCCCTCTGATGATGAGGATTTGTTCTTCTAGTTTTGATGACAAGAGTATAGATGAATAATTATCTCCTCCTTATCCCTCACCATCTTTAGATAATGTCAGTATAGCATTCCTCCTTCTCATCATACAATGCACAATCTATTTTATTATCCTCATACTCTCATTACATTTGACTCCTTTCTAATTTTAGTGTGTGAGCCATTTTCTAGTCCTCCTCCTTCATGTTGATGATTCATACGTGTTAGAAATCTTCTCTTTGTTTGTCGATTCATCTCTTCGTTCGGGATGAGTATCTATCATATTTTAGTCAGTATCTTGCATTGCATACTTATGATACGTGACAAGATGTCGTTTCTCATATTTCTACGTGTTTCAAAGGAGTCAATCATCCTTTATCGGCCGAGTTACCTTCTAATCTTATCACTTCAAAATTTTCAGAGACCATCACCTGATCCACCTCTTCTTATGGATCCTCTTTCTACTATTTTGGGGTTTTTTCCTTTTCCTTCACTTCACTTGGACATCCTTTGAAATATATTCCTCTCTCTCTCACTGATAGTTGCTACTTTTCATGGCATTACATTCGGGTGCCCCTTGCAGAACTTATTTTCTATACTCTATATCACATTTCAATGTGGACAATTTATTTGGAGATTTCTTTCGCACTATTGCCTTTGGTTTCGTTTATGGAGTGGGAAGACTTTCTGGGTACTCAATTTTTGTCCTTTTCTCAAGAGGAAACAACAATTGTTCTGGATGTATGGACCTCTAAGTGTATACAAGCCTTTAAGACCACACCATCGACACTCATCTTTGGAGACTTCATAGAGTTACAAATTTTAGATCACTTATGCTGGATTTACATCTTCTTGGATGAGGTGCCTTGCTTTTAGTATCCTTAGTCTCTTCTTCTTTCTTATTCTATTTTGGAAAGATTGCAGATTTCTTTGTACATGGGTACTCTTCTGAAGTACTTATTGGGACCCATTTGACGATCTTTCTTAGTCATGTTTAAAGGAGTCTTCTATCTCTTGTAAGATGGATGTTTTCCCACTAGGTTTTACTCCACTACTTGAGATCCTGTATGTATACACGGGCTAACTCATCGCATGGTGTAGCTTACTTCAAGACCCATTCTCATTGTTTCTAACTTTCCATGCCTCATTCTAAGTTATGATGAATTAGGGGTGTGTGTACTTTCCTTTTCATCTCGTGGCATTATCCACATCGCATGGTAGTCATCTCACTTAGGTGAGATCATGGGTCTTAGAGGTGTTATAGGTGTGACAATTTACATCTAGATTTTTCATATGCATCGTTGTTCATCCAATACCATCATATATGAGTTAATTTTCATTTTAATGTGCACGGTAATCCTATTCTACCTTGTGGAGGTATGATGGGTATTGCATTGGGATTTACATAACACTCCTGGCCCTATTTGTACCCTTTTTTATCTATGAGAATGAGTAGACCCTTCTTTTACATACACACTCTTTCATGGTCAATGCTTTCTTACAACATGAAACTCCATCACGACTCGGCGCCTAAGCTGTAAACTCAAACTGATGTGCACCTCATCCCACTTCGATCTCTTTGCGCATTCTCTAACAAATGTTTCTTATTTTCAGTAATTCTCCTTAGCTTATGATTCTTCTTGTAATGCGATAATATTTATTACTTTCTTTTCATGATATGATGTTTTTATCTCACCACGCTTCAGAGGGACGTTTATCGGGCATAATGACCTATTTCACCACAATCCAAAAATTTTAAAAAGGTAACTTACCTTTGTATTTCCCATACCCTTTTCTTTATTATCCTCAGTAAAGTGAGCTTATTCTCATCTCGATTCATCACTAGAACATACATGCAATTTAGGTTCCTTGATTTTAGACTTATTTGATGCTTTGAAATCTACCTCTCGCTTTGATGATTTATCACCTTCAACTCTCATCTCATATCTTATGAGAATTCCATGTAGCTCATTTGATTGTTAAGATGATTAAGTGTTTTAGTTTCTTTCATAATGTATAATTTCCGCATCAAATCTCGCAGGAGATATCTAAGAATTATTTGCACAATAGTTTCATCCTTAACTTCTTCACCAAAACCTCTAATAAGTATTAATAAAAACATCATCATGAGAAGGTAAAGCAAGTCAATTTTTCTTCATCCCTTCATTTTCAAACTCTTAAAATGACACTGTATTTGAAGTTTGTATTTATTTACTTTATCATATCCTTCATAGACATTCTTTAGCTTATCACAAAACTCCTTTGTATAATTACTAGTGCATTACTTTGAAAAATTATGCTTCACATAATCCACTCAAAATTGCATTCATACTTTTACATTGTTTCTCTCACTTACCCTTTTTCCACCATAATTTGTTGGATTTTTGGAGCTACATAATTGCTAACAATGAAAATTGCTAAATGTCAAAACAAAGATTTGTTAAATAGGTACACATCTTTATAATCCAAAAAAACAATTGGTTCCGTCGAAGCAATGGAGCCTTGTTTGAGGAAAAACCTTCTTGAATTTCCATGTCTCTGCTCTCGTGATCTACCAAAGGTAGTCAGTGAACTATTTTTAAAGGAACCCTCTCTGACGTGATAGCACTTGTTGAAAACACACTTATACTAAGAGGGGGTGAATTAATATTATAATTTTTTTCTTATTTAAACATTTAAATCCATAAAAAATCAGATCAAATAAAATATACTCATGACATAATAGAAGATATATATGAAACCCTTCAAGAGAAAACCATAGAAAATAGAGTAAGCGAACTACATGTCCAAATCTAACCATAAAATAAATTTCTTTAAAAATATTTTTAGGCACCTATAGACACAAAATCACGCACTTGGGAACATTTCTAGGTCTAAAAAGCATATTAGTATTCATCACGATTCCTAAGCAGTTAAAACTAAAAGTAATTAATTACTATCTTTGGCTTCTTTTCTTTGTCTCTTACTTTTTATTTGATCTTACACACCATATGGCCCAGTCGAGACTTTCTGAGATTTATATTATATTTCTTCACACACTAGTGCTCAAAGCATGAGACAATAACACCCTCGCTCTCGTTCCTTAGGGCTCTTTAACCCTTTTACCTTACTCACTTTTGGGTATCTTTTATCTTTTAGGCATATTTTCACTTATGGAGGTTTGGTCTTCTACAGATTATCAATTTAAGAAATTCAAATAAGAGAATCATATAAATAGATAGCCATGTGTTAAAAATAAATGACCAAGCACTAAGCATTAGTATCTGCCAACTAAACTTCGCATTCAAAAAGCACATAAAACACTCGCAGAGGCATCCATCTAACATCCATTCAAGGGAAAAGGGCTGCATTTAATTCCACATACACAACATGGAAGGGAATTTCATTCTCATTCATCCATACATTACTAACTATGTTGCTAAGCATGTTGACAGCACTGACTACGATATCAAGTGCACTATCTACAAGAGCATCTAGGGCAACCATTCTTTTACACACACTCCACAAGAAATACATGGATTAAAGAGATGCTGAGTGCATCACTTGGTCTAATTTCACTCTCGGGGGTGAGTCGGCTCCCCATTTTGCATCTTTATTTTTCTTGTAGTTTATAGGTACCTTTGGCTGCATTAAGGAACAACCATCGGAGTGATCAACAAATAATGGCAGGTATGGAACCTTTGTGACACATAAGAAAATTCAGATCGAAGTTCTTTTTGTCACGATACGCCTGCAGTTGCGAGAAAGTAAGGTCTCACAGGTGCCCGTGCACCCTTGCGTTATCACTAGGTGGCCATGTCGGCCTCATCACGTCCATTTTAGAATTGATGAGGATTAATTATGACACTTTTAGCTTCTATTCATCGAGTTCACTATATAAAAATTAATTCTAGATTTTACTAAAATTAGCTAAGTCCTCTTTCCTTCTTTTTTCTTGAGGTTTCATGATTTACATCTTAATTTGCTTTTATCATTTATGTATTCCAAAATTTATACATCATTTATTTCGGAGTGACTCTGCAATATTTAGATTTAATAAAAATTAAATTAAATCAACACCCGATCGGCTGGAGACACTTATCCCCTGAATGCGAGCACTAACTTTCAGTAAGTATTCATCAAAGGCCAACCCAATGATGGAGACACAATCCCTAAATTCTAGGCACCAGAATCGGTAAAGATTCGTGAGCACCAACCCATTAGAGATACCAATCCTTAAATCTATGAGGCGCCAACCTCAGCAAACAAAGTTCCACATTTTTTAATTTCTCTTTCAACCGATGATAAGATGATCAATTCAATCTTCACTTACTTTTCTGACATTGCACACCTAGAATTCTCACACTTCAAATATTTTACACACAACTGACTTACTTCACTCTTTCACCAATAATTTGTATTTTAGTCTACGTGAGTTTTCTCTTCCTCCCTCTTCATCAATTCTCTCAATATGTCTTCATTTATCGCTCCTCTCCTTTTTTCTTATCTTTTGTTTTTTAAATATTTTTGGCATTATACACTCAAACAAATAATCAATTTGTAAATTAAAACTATTTATATATATCATGTTTATTTCATGAAAATATACAACTTTTCATGAGTTGGGATTCTTAGAATAATCATCATGAGTCGGATTTAATATATTTGAATATTTTAATTCTAAAGACTCATATACCACCTATTTTCTTTGTCCATGGTGTCTCATTACTGATCACAAAAATCATGAACATTTTGGATTAAATTATTTGGTGCGTGGTTATCCTCCTTTATATCTCATAATACACACACTAGCTTTTGCTGGCATTTTCTTCAATACACCACATCTATACCTTTTTCATCATTTCACTTGCCTATAATTTCATACGACACTCTATTGACTTTTTGGGGGCCCTTTCTCCAACACCCGCAAAGAACTGTTAACACCCACAAAAAATTTTCATTATACACGAGAACACAAACACTACCCGTAGAACACTATAGAAACCTGTAGATCCCTACAAAATCTGTGGAACATTATAAAAAATTATTATTTGAAGCACTGAAAATGAAGGAATCAAATAGAGCATATCGATGACATTGTTCTTAACATGGAGATAATACATATCACATTCTTGAGAAACATCAATGACATCATTTCCAAGAAAAACAATTAGAAGTGAAGAAGACAATACGAAGGGGATAAGTGCACCCCTATCTTGGGAGAGGCCAAAAACACAGTGGGGCTAAGAGCATCGATGACACATAGTCCCCAGAAAGCATGGGAGGAGAGAGAGAGATCTAAGGAGTTAGAAGAAAGTGGGATGATCATTAAACATCAAAAAAATGTTATACTAACTTAGTGATTATAGACCAACAATCAATATGTAGAAAAATATGCTACAAAAAATATAAATCAACAATTAATAAATGCCTCGTGGTCATTTTTAGGTGTACATATTTTAATCCACTTTGAGAGAGTGTAAAAACACAATTGAAAATGAAAAAGGAATATGATAAATATCTAACTACATGCCATAATGTGCGGAGTAGCATAAATAATACATTTGGGAACTTCAGAAAAACATTTTTATATGCACATGGATAAAAATCAAATAATCATAGTAAATGTTGAAATTTAAAGTACTTGGAATGTATTTATGATGAAGTAGATTCTAGTGAAAATATGAATGTAGTTTGAGTACATATTGAGTGGAATTTGAGTATAATATGAATGAATCATGGGTATAATATTAGTCAACAAAAAGTGAAGTTAGACACCTTTCTAATTACGAGCGTATATTCCTTATCCTCATGAATGAAAACATATGTGATAATTATACTAATAAAAATGATAAATATTGAATATGTTTGCATCTCCTTTAGATTTGAAAAGACAGAAGAAACAAAAAAAAGTAAGATGGTTTTCACATCCCGAGCTTTTGGTAAATTTAATTATTTAGTCAAATAATGCATTCTTTAAATTAAAATGCATCATCAGTATTAATAAAAATAATAATAATAGATGGTTATTTTTATCCAATTTTCCCTCGGGAAAAGTTGGATAAACATGAACTTTCATGTGCAGAAATTGAGGATCATTCACCATGGGAACTCACATTTTGGCTATGGTGAGTGGTCCAGTTGCAGTGGGCTGTGCAATGGAAATGATGTTGGAGGCAAGAAATTGAAGGAGGCTTAGAGTCGAGATAAGAGAAAAATGGGGCCCCCAAAGTTCGAAGTTTTTAGACTTCGGAGGTTTTACGAGTTTGAAGTTTCAAGGACAAACAACAAGACAAAAATAATCAAAGGTCCAAAGTTCCGAATCTTGAAAGTCTAAAATTTTGGATTTCAGAGGTTTGGAGAGTTTAGAAGGTCTCGGCGGTCGAGTGGTGACAAGAGTGCCACATAGTAGGAGGGTTGAAGGTTTTCAAACTGAGTCCAAAATTTAGACTTCATAGTTTAGGAGGTTTCATACACTTAGATGGATAAGAAAACCCCAAAATCTTGAAATCTCGAAACCCAAAACACCAAAATCCTGAAACCCAAAAATACGGAAACCCAAACCCCCGAAAACACAAAGGTTCGAAACCTGAAGTCCAAATTTTGGACTTAGGAGTTTTGTATGTTCGGAACCTTAAACCCTAGTTACCAAAAGTTAAAATTTGAAGTCAAAACACGAAGTCTACGATTTGACTCACTGCGAGGTTTTGAGTTTAGAGGTTTCGCAAGCTCCGAAGAGGATGACCGAAGCTAATGAAAATATTTAGCACAAACTCCCAAATTTATGAATCTAAAGTCTAAAATTTTGGATTTTGAGGTTACGATACATTTAGGTGTTCAAAGAAAGCAAATCCAACCACTCACATTTATTACAGAATGGCACCCCCATCTTCAGATGGCCATAAATTTTGACTGGAAGCTTGGATTTGCACAAAATTAGACTTTTGGAAAGCCCTCAATGTCATCTACACAACTACACCTAGTTTTATTAATTTTAGTGAGACTATGTATTTAAAAATGAAGAAATATATAGTATGCCATTTTAGAGGGTGTTTCAAGATTTCTCACTTACCAAAATGATGAGGTATGGGCTTCTTCTTTCCTCAACAAGGCTAGAGTATGTGGAGGCATGAGTTTGCACTGATGGAATCCATCATTGTTGCAGGATATTTTAATGCATTTTTGGGGTGGTTGAAATAAGATTTGAGATCTTTCTCTCACCCTTCTCTCATTCTTCCTATATATTGTAAGGAGGGCTCATTTCAAAAGGGGATAATATTTCTTTGCACTCTCCCTTATTCTCTTGTCTGTAAGTGAATTTGTGGAGTTCAAACCTCCCATTCAAACTATAAATGCAATTTTCACCTCTTGGCCATTGTAATGCATTGTATCAAATATGTGGAGAAATAATATACGTCTATGGATGAGGTTTAACCCTCTCTTTTGTTCATTGCATTCTCCTGATCTCTCATTGTAATTTTGGTTAACTGTGTGCATATTAAATTGTGTTGCATATTTAATGGTATGTGTTTAATAGCAAATGAATTGGTGATAAGAAACTGATTTGTGTTTACGTTCATCCTCTTCAATCTTGTTTCACATTCATTACATGCACGAGGCAAGTTATTCACACATTGCTTTAGTGCATCACCTCCTGTAGATTAGGTTTAATTTCTTGTAATCATTTCAACCGATCTGGCTGTGGAAAGTTAGAGTAGATTTTAGGATAGATCCTCTACAATTTAATGTGTGTATTAGAATAGAAGAATAGGAACCAAACTTCATCGAAGAGATTTCTTCAGTGTAAAGTCCCACATTTTGGAAAAAGCTCCATGTTATGTAAGCACACACTAACAATTTCAATCTATTGAGTTCATGGCAACAATTAGGGGGTGCTGTGATTACGCATCAACAATTATGATAAAAAAGAAACCATAAATAGTTATGGCCAATATCCATGTTGGAAGAAAACGCGACCCAAAAAAAATCAAAATGCCTGTGAGGGAAGCCAAAAGATTGACATTACAAAATACAAAAGGTCAATATTCGAGGAAAAGTAATAATAACACTACCCAGGGGGAGGTGGTGAGTCATCCCTAGGAAGGAGATCCTCTACAAACTAGTAGGATCATCAACCAAAGTCTACAAGGTGACCATCCATTTATCTAAGGTCTGTGAATCTTACATAGCTAACAACACAGTAATTCCCTATCTGAGGTGGTGGAGAGACCATAATGATAATGTTGATTGTATTAGAGAAGGTGAATGTGATGGAATAGTAGCAAACAGGATAACAACATGTTCCCTTGAGGTGACGATAAAGTTGAAGGAGCATATTGCGGAGGTGGTGGGATAGATAAGTGGATAAAGACCGAGGATGAAACCAAATCCTACAAAAAATCTACAAGTTGAATTGATGATGGAGAGCCTAACTTAGGATGATATGGTACAACCAAACTCATAGTAGAAGGGGTTCTCCTTAGTTCTCAAGTAGCTCACAGAAGATGTTAAAACTTGAGTTATACCTTCTTGAAATGCACTTGGATTGGTAGGAGCACATGGGAGATAACAATGGTTTTTAATTAACTAATTTTTTTAATAAATGACATCCACATTAACAATATCATCATTTCTTACCTTCCATAATTGAAAAATAATCAAATCTAAAAAAATTGCCACAAAAAATTAATATAAGTAGGCCAATGAGAGGTGTCCTCCAAAAACCTATCTTCCTTGTAAAGGGTTCATAGTGGTAAGGCCTAAATAGGGAATGAATACAATTCCAAGATTCACAAGCCTAGGAAAAATCTAGAGGATGTGATGAAAGTTATTAGTTCTAGAACACACACGATATTTCAGAGAGACAATATTGATATTTTTAAGTCTTTCACCTAAAGGGATTCCTAGATAACAAAGCATCATAAAGAGTGTAAAAATATGGGCTTGAGTTTGGAGTTATAGATTTGATTAGGTTTAGAATGATAATATTGAGGGGGAGTAATTGAGGTTCCAAAATTAATTTAACTTGTAGAAAGTGGGTGAGATAATAAAAGATAGGAAATATATTTTTAGAATGTATGAATATTACACCACCAATCTTGCCACAAATTCTATAGGAAGATATTTACCAAGTTTTATAACATAACATCTAGGAGGAGCTCTTGAGTATTCAAAATGGAGGAATGATTGAAGTGACATGCTTGTACTTAAACTTAATATCAAGCCATGATAACTAGTTCCTAGAAGAGATGAGGTTATAAATATTATTAATTCACTTGCGATCAAGTGATGAGCCTCTATCACAAGAGTATCTAGTATAAAAATTAAATCTCATGTCATAATGGGTGACCATCATATATTATGATTGTTAAACAATAACCTGGATATGAAGTATCACCAAATCAATGTAAATAGATTTGAAAACATAGTAATATTTCCACAAACTCTTCACCACAAAGTCCTTCTTTATTAACATGCACATAAGTAATAAGAAAGGTATGGAGGATAATGCTCTTTCAAAAAGTTTTTCCATAGGAAAAACCTACTGAAATGCAATGCCTTAAGATAATTACAATCCATTTGGATTAAATAATGATTCTTTCTCTATAAAAATTAATGATACACATACCAACTTTCCCTTGAAAGAGGCAACATAGATCTGGAAACCTCGATGAAATCCCTTTATTTGTTTAGCATTATCACAAAATAAAGTCTAGAATAAGCTTAGTAATCTTTTTATAATATCCTTGGAAGGAAACCAAAAAAAGAGGAGTAATACACATGAGTAAGAATCTTATTGAATAATTGAACTTTTTTAGCATGCGAGAAGTCATCACACAAAAATATTATCTTACTATCCACTTTCATCAATAACATATTTCGATAACTTAGAGGGTGTGCTATCAAAGGAAAAAATTAATTTAGTTTATACATTTAATGAGCTATCATTAATTAAAAAATTATCGTATGTAGTGGAAAATTATCATTTTATGAGGTTTGTGTTAGCAATCCTCGATAGATAATCAACTTGTGAGGAATATTGGATCGGTGAATAGGTATGAGTGTACTAATATTAGGTGATTACATGGTGTAATCATAGAAAATATCAACCCATGTTCTTTACATGAATTTGAATGACTTAAGAAATGTATTATTTTGGTAAATGTTGTTGTGCTCCATCTATTTCTTGTCACATGCCATTATTGGTATGTGGTATTTAAATGGAATCTAAAGTCACCTCCAATTTGATATGGGGTTAGAATTCAATGAATGTAATTAGTTTCCACAAAGCGTATTTTTTTCTTTCTAATGAACGGTGCTTTATAAGTGCATTTTTTTATGTACAAGCCATGAAACTACCATTATATATATTTATAACTTGAGTTAAGGTTTTTGAATAAGGTATTAGCTTAAATAATGAGTAATGCATCTTGTCACTACTAGGGTAAATTAAGGAAACATAACATATGCCTTGGATAGGGACACCCAATAGAATAGTCCTGTATATTGTATTATAAAACCTTTGTTAAAATTATGTAAATAATATAAAATGATGTCTAATTGAGACTAAATTTGATGTTCATATGCTTGAATTTTATATTTTTACCTATGAAATACTTTAAGATTAATGTTTATATATATGATACTGTGGAAATATAAATGTAAAGTTATAGTAAAAAATGAAATATTTAAATTCCACCTTATGGCATGCATGAACACGTGCACACACGCGTGCCTTGCGTGGCATGCATGTACACACACACACACACACACACACACACACACACACACACACGTGTGTGTGTGTGTGTGTGTGTGCATGCAGCTTCTAGGGGGTGGTGTACGTGCTGTGTGTTTCACACACATTTACACATACATGTATGAATATATATTTTTACATATATACACCACACACACACACACAAACATATACATACACACACACATATACCAAAAATATATTTATACATATGTGTGTACATATGTATACACATTATGGATACGAGACACACATGTATAAATAGATGCATATGTATACATGTAAACACATATGTATATGTACATACTCATACATATATGGATACACACATACACACAAGATATACATATGTTATATATAAACACACATGCATGTATTAGAAATTCACATACACACACACATGCACTTGTTATGTATAAAATATACACGTATGCATATATGGCATTGTCTGGTTAAAATAACATGTTTCTTAATATTTATTTATTAGTTATGACCATATCCATAGTAAAAATTTCTTGTCTTTCCCTAAAATGACTATGATACGAGGTGATATAAAGGAAATCATGAAGAGAAAAGTGTAGAAACCTAAATTTGGAAAATTAATATTTAATAATGACAAACTTGGTTGTATCCTTAGATATTGACTTATGTACACATTTCAAGCGTAGTGATTTAACCTAAATTGGCTAATATCTCTCTTAGAAGTAGTAACTAATGGTGGAGAGTTCATTTTAGGGTGAATATTATGATTTTGAAATTTGAAATTGATGATTTTTTTTACTACCATATGGTAATGTCATTAGCCCAAAATTTAATGGGTCCTAAATAAATTTGACCATAATTTTACCTTAGTGTTTCCACTAAGGGTGACTAATGTTAATATTTGCGTTCATATTACAATATACTATTATATATAGGTTAATTCACCATAATATAGTAATACTGATATAATTTCGACATTTGTTAATTTTGAGACTTGGATTCGAAGGCGAAGGTGAAAGTGAATAATCCTATCTAAAACCAAAAGTATAAGCCACAAATACGAAGAAAAAAATGAAAGAGATAAGTAAAAAATTTTAACTCGATCTGTCAAGATTTTTCTGCAATTGTTAGTGAGCGACAATTTAAAGCCATTATGTCATCGATAAGGTGAATATGCAATGATGTACTTGTAACAAGAACATGTTGCAGATGATAACATGAATGGTAATTATTTAGTCTCGGTCTCATACTACTATTCATATGGTTTTGAGTGAAAAAGAGTACTAATTAACCCATGTCTTTGGCCATTTTAACTTTTTTTGTTGTCATTACTTTTGATCTTTTCACCCCATATTGCCCAGTTAGTTATTTGTCATTTTGTGTTTTCCTACTCTAATTGGGGCACCCATCCAGTTAGACTACCCTAAAGGCCCTGGTCCCCTCTGGGTGCCCTGATCCTCTTTACACTTTACTCTCACTTTTTGGGCACTTTCTAGCCATGTTTGAGATTTCTATATTTTTGGTGGTGGCCTTTTGGGGTTAATTATGAAATTAGAACAAGAGAACCATATAAATATAAAGTTATGAGACCATAATGAGGACCAAGCACTAAGCACTAGTATCACCACCTAAGGTTGCATCCATAAAAGGCTTCTATAGCTCCATTTGCATCCATCTAGCTCCATCACAAGGGACAAAGGTTGGTTCATCTACATCACACTTCATAGGAGGGGAGTTTAATTCTATTCCATGCACCATTTATTTACATTCTACATCTAGTTATTTCTCACTACTCACAAAGTGTGACTGACACAAGAGCACCTAGGGCACAACACACACACACACACTAGAACTACATTGGGTTTGAGATGTAGTGCAACACTCAGTGATAAGTCCATCCATTTGGTAGTTGAGGAGGATAGTCGAACCCTTCATATGCATCTTTCTTTTTTAGGTTTTGATGCTTTGCTTGGGGTTTTGTAGGTGATTCTTCCATCTCGAGGTTTATAGTGACATCAAAGAAGTTTAAGTGACATGAAGACATGATATGAAGTGAAGTGAACACAACTTAGAGGACACCTCAGAGGAGGTTTCTGGTCATTTCCATAGACCAGGTGCCCAAATCTCAGACCAAGGTGCCCCGGTGCCCCTATCCTTCTCCGGTGAACCTGATCTACCAAAAGCTTGGATATGCACATTTTCTTGAGCTCCTGTATGGTCATTTCCTCCTCTTGTTCATTGGTCTCCACTGCGACACAGTCCCCAAATCTGTGAATCAGCTAAGGCCTTTCTAACCCTCTTTTGCACATTAGGGTTTCACATTTCATTACTTAGTTTTCTTGGGTCATGTATTTTATTTATTTTTATTTATTTCTATTGCTTTCCATAACATCATATTAAAATAAACTATTAATATTTTCCATTTTAGTTTAATCATTTTGGTGAACCCTACTTTGATCTTCACGCTTTTCGGATCCTCATTCTTTGTTGGTCATCCTAGGGTCTTGTAACCATGAATATCTCTATCCATACTTATCTGTAGAATCATCTGATTGTATAATAAGCTCAAAAAGTATTTAGCTACTACTTACATTCCTCCTCACACATCCCTTGAATATGTATACCATAAGTTTACTTCTACCCTATCCCTCAATGAGGATCAAATAAATTTCACATAAATGAGCTACCTTCTCAAGCAATGCTACAACATGACCCTCCCTTATACATTCAGGTTTGTATTAACAATGTCAGGGTCAAAGCATGCCTTAATTGACAATGGATTTGGCCTTAACATTTGTAACATCACTTTTCTCCATCACTTAGGTATTTGGAAAAATCTTTAGCTCCTTCATCAATCTCTATTTGTGGCTTTGACAACATTCCCAAGTGTGTATTAGGTATTGTTAGCCTACCTGTCATTATTGGTCCATGTACAATCACTATTCCATGTCATGTCATGCCTAATAACCTTAATTATAATATTCTTCTTGGGTGACCTTGGATTCATGCCATGCATGTGGTCCCCTCTACTCTACACACATGACTTAAATTTCATCATCAGGGCATTTCATCTATGATGTTTTGGTGATCCATCCCCTTTTGAGTATTGTCATTCTATTGAGCAATCTAGTGATACTCTAGTTCCTCGATATTACTCAAGAATTTTCTAAATATGGGTTAGGGTATGAATACTTTGTGTCATTATGGATTTTTGATACAATCTTAGATAAACAAGAACATAAGGTAACAACACTTTGGGATCTACCTACACAATCCCACAAGTTTGGACTAGGGTATCACCCTCCATCTTTACCTTCTAAGGAATTTATACCATTGCATACTTCCTCACTTCCCTAGTACATCTTGAACTCATTAGTGATGATGTGTCTATACTTGGGATAACCTTAGATATTTTTCTACTGATGATGCTCTCTCTAGAACATATGGGTGTTTATGATCATTTCCTTCTTTTCACCATAAAAGGTGTTCCTCATCATCTCTCATGCTACTTCTTACTTTGGAGAATCTAATATATCCTTTGACAATGTTGATCCTCTTGATACTATTCCTATTGATCCATATATCAAGGATCGGTCGCCCTTCTCAATGAAGAGACAATACAATACAACTTGGGTACATCTGAAAATCCACAAATAGTTTTTCTAGTTGCCTCTCTCACTCCCATCGAAAAAATATATCAAAAAGTCCTTCATGATTTCTCTGATATTTTTGCATGGGACTATAGTGATATGCCAAGTATTGATCCATCTGTTGTAATGCATAATATTTCCTCAACCCTAGAGCAAAGCCCATCAACAATAAAATTTGTAAAATGCATCCCAAAGTAGCACTCTAGTCAAAGAAGAAATCTAAAACTCCTCGATGTTGGTTTTATTTGTGTTGTCGACTATCCTGAATGGGTATCTAATATTGTACATGTAATGAATCGGATGGTGAGTTTGTTGTTGTACTTGATTTTTCATGATTTAAATAAAGCTTGTCCTAAGGATAGTTTTCCCTTGCCACACATCGATGCCATTGTTGATTCTGACTGGATATGATATTCTCTCTTTCATGGATGAATTTGTGGGTTACAATCAAATTAAAATCAACCCCATTGACCAAGAGAAGACCTCTTTCACCACACCATGGGGAACATTTTGTTATACCATCATGCCCTTTGGCCTTAAAAATTGGGGCCACTTATCAACGAGAAATGACACACATATTCCATGATTATATCCACAAGATCATCAAAGATTATGTTGATGACATCTTGGCCAAATAGATGACATTCTTCCCATGCCAAGGATTTATGAACATTATTTGAATGCTTACGAAATATCGTGTACATGCTTAATCCCAAAAAATGTGTTTTGGGGTAACAAACATATAAACTCCTTGGATATATCATCTCTCAATGTGGCATTGAAATCGATCCTAACAAAGATTAAAGCCATTTTGATATGCCTCCACCTAAAAATTTACATCAACTACGATCATTACAAGGAAAAATTCAAGCTATTCGGTGATTCATTGCACAACTCACTGATAAAACTCAACCATTTACATGGACTCATGAAGAAGGATACTAAATTTTTTGGGATGAGCAATGTCAACAAGCATTTGATGACATAAAAGCATATTTGTTACACCCACTTGTCTTAGTCCCTTTGTTAGTTGATCAGACCTTTCTTATTGTACATTTCACTACATTTCATGTGTTAGGTGCTCTCTATGGCACAACACGATGATTCTCGATGTGAAAGAGAAATCTATTATATCAGGCACATGCTACTCTCTTATGAATGTAACTATAGCTACATTGAAAAGCTATGTCTCGGCCTTGTCTTCATTGTGGATAAATTGTCACTATCTTCTCAATAATGAGGTACATATTATCACAAAGTTGATCCATTATGATACCTCTTATCCATGTACACATCTTTCGGGATGTCTGGCACATTGGGTTATGCTTCTCACTAAATTTGATTTCAAATTCATACCACAAAAACAATCAAAGGACAAGTTATAGCCGATCAATTAGTTGTGGCACCCATGCTAGATGCATCACCCATTTAATTCCTTTCGTGATGATTTCACTACCTATAATGTTGAGTCACACACATGGACAATGTATTTTGATGGCTCTCATTTGCCGCTCTGGTGTTGGAGCTAGGATAGTATTCATCACCCCACAGGGTGACCCACTCCCTTTGCATACCGTTTGGGGTTTTCTTATACAAATAACATCGTTGAATACAAAGCCCTCATTTTAGGCCTTCTCACCACTCAAAAGCTTCTCATTCGTAACTTGTGCATTCATGGTGACTCTCAACTAGTCATAAATCAAGTAAACGATACCTATAACACAAAGGAGGAACATTTAATTCCATACAACACACTTGTAAAATATATCTTGGCTACATTTGAGTCCTATTCTATTACTACCATTCCTCGTAAGGATAATCATCATGCAGATGCTATGGCTAGTGCCGCATCACTCATCCCACAAGATATTACCGATGAACAAGCCACATTCATAATTACACACTTATGACATCCTTCTATCTCTGCATTACCTCTTGTAGCTTGTGCCATAATGCACATCAAGACAAATTTTGAATGGTTTACACCCATTTATAATTACTTATATAAGCAAACTATCCCTAACAATTCTACAACCTCATGAGGCTCGACGTTTATGACGTGAGGCTACTCATTATGTCATTGTTGGGATAAAATTATTTAAATGCAATCGATGGTTATTTTACATTTCTTAGCACTTGTGGATATCCCCATTGTTATCTCGCAAATACATGACAACATGTGTGGTGGCCATTTTTTTCGTAAGGCTATGTCACAAAAACTCTTTTATGCCAGGGATATTATTGGCCTACAATGGAACAGATTGCCTTGAATATGCTACTCATTGTGAAAAGTTCCAAAAACATGGTAACCTCCACCATGCACCCACATATGACCTCAACCAATCACGCCAACTTGGCCCTTCTCTCTTTGGGGACTTGACCTCATCGGTATGATCAATCCTGAATCTATTGAAGGACACAAATTCATTATTACTACCACCAAGTACTTTACTAAATGGGTCGAACTTCCCTATGAATGAGTCACTCAAACTTGACATTTGTGGTTTCCTCACCACCCATATCATCACACAATTTGGTGTGCCTTCTATATAATTGTTGATAATGGATCTTATTTCAAAAATAAGGATGTTAAATTTTTTGTGCCAAATTCAAAATTAAACAATCATTTTCTACACCTTATTATCCACAAGGAAATGGCCAAGTTGAGGCCACCAATAAAACCATTGTCAAAATATTACGCAAGACAGTAGATTCTAGTGGTAATGATTGAGCATAATCAACTATTCTACACTCTATATGGTCCTTATCGTACTAGTGTTTGTACACCTACTAATGCTACCCCATTTTCCTTGGTTTATGGTGTTGAGGTTGTCATTCCACTTGAACTTGAAATACCTTCCTTGTGTGTTTCACTCAAAGGCATTCTTAAAGACAATGAATATTATGAAAACCACTTACATGAGTTAGAAATGTTGGACTCACGTTCATGTCCAAGCACTTGAACATCTTTGTGCATATCAATCTCGCATTGCACACACATACAATCGTAAAATTCATTCTTGTGAGTTCAACATCGGTGACCTTGTCTTAAAAGAGAATTAGAAGAATACAAATGTTGAAGCCCCTCTCAAAGGTAAATTCAAACCAAATTGGCTTGGTCCATACATTATCACTAACAAACTTGGTGGTGGAGTTTATCACCTCACCACCCTTTTGGGAAAACCACTCAAAAACCCACTCAATGTTATGCATCTTAAGAAATACTATGCCTAAAACAACACTCATTTCGATGACACACTCTTGTGCTTCGGTTCACACTTGACTATTGAGGGCATACTACACTCTTGTCACACAATGGTCCACACATTACACTTGACATATACATCACACACCAATGGTCACCTCATCACACATCTACTACATCATTACACATCTCACATGCACATTCATTCCATCATCTAGTCTACATCTCATCATAGTACCATACATCCTAGGTCATAGTGACATACCCTCATATAGGTCCATATCTGATTATTATCATCATTCAAATGGACTTCATCACTGTAGTGGTATACACCTTTAGGCTACATCACCACTCCTTTACTCATCTTGTAGTGATATACACTTTCCTTTCATAGGTATACATCATCATCATCACCATCTCTTTCAATCATCATCATCATTTAGTGATATACGCTTTAGGCTAAATCATCACTCCTTTGATCATCTTGTCATGATATCTTCTATACATCATCATGTACATCATTTCATCTCTATGTCACACATCATCACACACACACATTAATCATACACACACACAACACATAGTTTGACCATTTTCGATGATGCACTCTCGTTTATGGTTCATTCTTGACTGCTGAGGGGGAAAAACAAATGAACCTCACTGCATACAATTCCATTCACTCGGGGCACATGGCTCCTATCATCCATCTTGCATTCCATTCCATCCATCCACAACATTGCATATCTTGGTTGCATTTACTTTTGCTTACATTTACTTGTACATGTTCGCTTTATTACACATGCTAGATAGATATCTTGTATGTCATTATCTTTACCATACACACATGCGTGTTCATTCCTTTTCTAGTTGTGATCATAGATATAAGTCTCTTACACACAACATGGATGCTTGGTTACTACCAGTCCCATAAAGATCTGTTGGGGGCATCCACTTTTTCATACACTATAGGTGTTATTGTTTCATTTTTTACTTAGCACTTTACTTTATTGGTTATACACTTTTGACATACATTTTATCTTTCTAACATGCTAATGGTGCTTCATGTGCAACATTTTTTTTATAGGATTACTTGCTTACCATACTATTTGTTTGTTTGTACTTTTTGTCTCTTTTTGTTATTATTGTATGCGGGAATTGCCCTTTGTTTTGTGTGCTTTGCAACTTGATGTTGTTTTTTGTGGCCACTATGGCCTTGAGTGTCTTGTGACATCATGAGTGATGTCCCATGTTTACAACCCACTTTTTGGTCTACATGATTGTCTTCTTGGGTGTTTACATTATCATTTAGCTTACACATTGTCTTTTTAGCTTACACTTGTTTCTCACATGCTTGCTTTTTGTACTAACACTTGTTTTTCTATCCACTTGTTTGCATGTGCCTTGGTTTTACCAAGCACATTCCCTTCCCCCCAGAGAAGAGCAGGATTTCATGTGGTGGTCCTCTTTTGGGCCACATTCCTCCTATCATGATGTTGCATGCACCCCCAAAGAGGGGGCATCATTTGGGTTTTTACACTACACACACACATACATCGATATAGTTTTAGTTTTAGTTTTTCATCCATGACACAATGGGTTATACAATGAGTGGGTTCAAACTAGTCTATAGAACTCTGATACACAATGGATTTTATAGGATAGGTTGTCCTTAGCATTATGGGGAGAAATTACAGGTTAGAGGATACATCAAACTTTCCTCCCTACACTACTTTGGCTAGTGACATCAAATCACCCAAAAAAAACAAGTATAGAGATCTCTTCATATTCTTAGGGAAGTAGTTATAAGTTGGAGGATAACATCACACTTTCCTCCCTACACTTCTTCAGCCATAATGGTGTGAGATCACCCAAAAAAACTTGCACTTCATGATAGTTATAGGATATCCTTTCTACACCCTTTTTCTCATCACGGATCAAGTGCACATGTTCCTTTTTCATTTTCATACTTTCATTACATACTTTTTATATATACATGTGTTTTTACACATATACATGTGTATTTGACTACTTGATCATCTTCTCTTTTGCAGGTCCATCCGTATGGGAAGAAAAGCAGTCAAACAATAACAACATCACTCAACATCACACACATCATACTAACATGCATGTACATCACACACATTGGCATCTACACACACATTTTCACCCTAGGTTCACTCTCATCACTTTTTACACTTTTGCATCTTTAGTCTCCACGCTCCATCTTTTTGTCACTCCACGCTTTGTCTAGTCCCTCAACACTTTCTACATCACTCTACATGGATATCAAGTACACATCTCTATCTACTTTATGTTACCAAGAGCTTTCCGCTCACCAACATAAAGTGGGGAAAATGTAGACACTAAATCATGCACTTTGGGTAATTATTTAGTCCGGTCTCATACTACTATTCATATGGTTTTGAGTGAAAAGAGTACTAATTAACCCATGTCTTTGGCCATTTTACTTTGTTTTTTGTCGGTTGTTACTTTCGACCTTTTGCACTGTACTTTCCCAGTCGGTTTGTATTTGTCATTCCCACTTTGATCACTGATTTAGACTAGGGCACCCAGGTGCCCTTATGTAGCCCTAGTCCCCCTGGCACCACGATCCTCTTTACTTTACTCTCATCTTTTTGGGCACTTTCTATCGTTTGAGCTTTTATATTTTTGGTGGTTGGTAAATTTTGGGGTTAATTATGAAATTAGAACAAGAAAACCATATAAATATAAAGTTATGAGACCATAATGAGGGACCAAGCACTAAGCATTACTATCACCACCTAAGGTTGCATCCATCAAATACTACTCCATTTGCATCCATCTAGCTCCATCACAAGGGACACAAGGTTGGTTCATCTACATCACACTTCATAGGAGGGGAGTTTATTCTATTCCATGCACCATCTATTTACATTCTACATCTAGTTATTGCTCACTACTCACAAAGTGTGACTAGACACAAGAGCACCTAGGGCATGATTTTCACACACACACACACCTAAAACTACATTGGGTCTGAGATGTAGTGCAACGCTCAGTGATAAGTCCATCCATTTGGTAGTTGAGGACAATCCAACCCCTTCATATGCATCTTTATTTTTTAGGGTTTTGATGCTTTTCTTCACTTTTTGGAGCTCTTGTGTGGTCGTTTCCTCTTATGTTCACTTGGTCTTCATTCATGACACAATCCTATATCGTTTCTATGAATCAACTAAGGCCTTTTTAACCCTTTTTGCACATATATGGTTTCATATTTCATTTACTTAGTTTCTTGGGTCATTTCTTTTATTTATTTATCTGTCATTCATTAACTTTTCATAACATCAAATTAAGCTAGAATATTCTACTATTTTCCATTTAAGTTTAATCAATTATGTTAATGTTATTTTATATGTTGATTTACTTAAGGATGCGATGAATGTGCAACCTAGTTTATATGTTGATTTACTTAAGGATGCGGGATGCACTCTAGATGAAATTCCCAACCAATAAAGTAATTCAATTCACATTGATAGTACTGATAATCCCAATTTCCATCAACTCAAACTTCAAATAAACATTCCAGAAACACACATAAGAAATGTAAGAGTGGGAAGTGGACTTTAAGAAGGACCTATAAATTTGAATGGTCACCAAATATCCATTAATTGAACCTGTTAAACTAGAAAATAATATTGATACTCCTAAAAAATGTATATGTACTATATGTAGTTGGAAACTAGAAAATACCACAAAATGTAATTGAAGTTAGACATAATAGAGAAGCATTATGGGAAAGTATATGAGTTTAAAAGGCAAGATGATGGAATAGTAATAAAAACAACTAGATGGAAAACTGAGGAAGATTGTTTACATATGAGATATGCATCATAATATGAAAATTATGATAAAAATATTCAAGACCTTGTTGAGAAAGGTGGAACAATAAAGACTAAATTTGTAAAAGCTCACTGATGCGGAGTCTTCAAGAAAAATCATACAATTCATAACAATATTTCAAATTTTAAAAAGGGAAGAAGAATTTTTAAGATCTCATTGATTATAAGATATTATTTCAATGTAATGGGATTCAAACATTGAAAAACACCTTTGGTTGAATACAATGCATGAGAAATGGTAAAGTGTATGGTAGAAATTGAAATCACTGATTTGAGAGAGAAGGTAAAAATGCAATTTTTATTACATTTCGATTGATGAGGTTACTGATAGTAGAAAATACATCATGGGTTTGTATGCATGTCTAAAATTTTAGTTAAAATAACCATTTGAGGAAAACCATCTACTAGATATGCATAAAATGATGGAGAATTGTAATTCTGAGAACCTCTGCAAACTTGTTATTAAATTTTTGAAAGAAATAGCTAGTATGGATGATCATTCAATCTCTACAAAGCTGATTTGTGTTGGAGCTAATGGGGTAGTTGTCATGAAAGGTCATAATAATGGGCTTTGTGTTCACCTTCAAATAACCATTGTCCCATACATGATACCTATTCCCTGCATGACACAAAAATGAATCTCACTCACAAGATTGTAAATAATTTTGAAAATGTTGCTAAAGTGGAAGATCTTATACGGGACTTGCATTCATACATGTCAAACAATCCTAAATGATTTTAGGATTTTTAGAGATTTTTGTTGGAATAACAAATGGTAAAATTTTTTGAAAGATGTTGGCATAAGATGGATATCATTATATGATCTATCTTGCAAATATTTTGAGGAATATAGGTCATTAACAAGGTATATGTTCAATAATTGTAGAGAAGTTGAAAAGGATAAATATTTTTGTATCAATCGAAAGATTTAGAGACATTATTAACTTTATGCCAATGTATTTTTCCAATGTTGAAGGAAATAAACAACTTGGTGAAACAAGCTTAGGAAATATCTATATACATTGTTGATTTTATAAAATTAAGGAAACAAGTATGTATGATTTTGGATAACTTATATTCCACCCAAGACTAGTTCTGAAGTTGATATTCAAGTAGGCTGGAAGGTTTTGAAAGATACAAAAGATCCCAACAAATATTTTAAGTTTAATATCAATGGTCATCTTTGTATCTCAGTTGATGGGAAAAATATTCCAATGCACACTTTCCACAAGAGATCCTTATGTCCTAGGTTCTAAAATTGAGGAAGTACCAGTCATAAGCCTTCTTTTTGATGTTGTAGTTTTTGATACATGGAAAAAAATTGATGAAGATATTTGAAACATTATCTTCTAAGATCAAAGAGCATTTTAAGAATAGTGATCTTCTTGAGGCCATGGGAGTTGTAAATCCCAATTTCGAAATCCAATGATTGGTGAAGAACAAAGATCTCAACTCTTTGGGAAATACATGTTTGCACTAATGGATCAATTTTACAAATATTTAGATGTTAATGGAGGATAATTGAATGGTATATTGAATAGAAAATTACTCATATCATAGTCATCACATTTTGCAATGACAATGAGTGATCAATATAAGACTCTTGTTGAACCAACAGAAATGAGAGCTATCACACTATTGTGGAGAAAGATGTATCATAATAGCATTCTGAGAGAAACTTTAAGTGAATACTTAAAACTGTATGAACTCATACAGAAAATGATTCTTGGGTCTGTTGAAGATGAAAGGGTTTTTAGTGCATTAACATTTGTGAAATCAAAACTTTATAACAGATTAGACAAAAATCTGGAAACTTGTTTGAGATTATATGTTTCAAGATATGGAGTGGACACATTTCCATATGAAAGAGCATTAGCTACTTGGACATCCCTTGTAGAGTGGAGAGATGTTAATCAGATAACAACCAATGGAGACTTAGATTATGGAGAAATTCACTTGGACTCGGTGGAAAGAAATTGCAATGAGATATAATAAGTAATGAAGGACCATTTAGGATAGGGTTGTTTTAGCTACCAGACAGTTGAACGTATTAATTTTATGAAATATATATTGTGACTCATCATTTTGTTTCATTTATATATATATATATATATATATATTGTGTGTATAATGTTTGTAATTTTTAAACCACTTCTATGTTTTTAATAATATTTGGAAATAATAGATAGTAGATAGTTGTGAAAATTGCAATATGGATGATGTAATTAAATTTAATTTCATAACAACCTTTTCATTAGTAAAAATTTCTATGAGATAACATCAATATGGTAAAAATAACATAATTCCTATATTTCCACATTTTAAATAAATGTATAACTCAAAAAAATGATATTGAAACTATATAAGTAGGTTAAATGGAGTGACCATGCTTTGAAAAAACCATTTTCCAAGTAAAAGGTTCATGATGGAAAGGATGAATAAAGAATAAGTAAAAAACTAGGTAGATTTGCACAAGGAATGACCAAAATAAATGTTTGAAAGTATAGGGATGAGTGTAATTAAAGGACTTGGGATTGGAAAGAAAAATATGTTTGAGTCTCTCCCACACAAGAAATCCTTAATATATAAAGTACAAAAAAGTGGAAAATTTTAGGCTTAGATTTTTAATTCCTAAACCAATTAAGGAAAAAATCAATATTTTGGAGGATGAAATCAAACCCCAATGAGAATTCATATTTGTAAGTGATGGGGAGAATGGTATCATCAAATGAAGAAGTAAAAATGAGAAGTAATATTTAAATGTCATGTCCATATTCTATCTCTAGTAATACTATAGGTAATTCAAGGCACAATTTGATAATGATGAAATATTGAATGATCTAATGAATTTTGAGCATAAAATAATGCTATAATTGGTGAAATTGAACATCCTCTTGATGTTAGGAAATAAGGGATAAAATATGCTAAACAATCCCACATAGAATTGCAATAGTAGAAACTAATATGCTGAAAATCTTACAAATCTGATATAAAAGTGTAGAAAATAAAAGAACATAATATAGAGACAATATTTAACGTGGTTCACCCAATTTGGGCTATGTCCACCAAGAATCACTTGATCAAATTTTTAATACAAGCCACCTCTCTCTCAATATAATATCGATATTTTTAGAGTTATACTCAACAAACTCTCCCGAATTCACACTCAAAATCACACACACCTATAATGATATGTCTCACCTATAAAAGGTACATTAATAGGAAACAACTTAAGTATTTTAACAATGCCATGGGCACCAAAACCATGTGCAAAAACTGCTCCATAAACCTATGTGTCAAAAATCCTACCCATAGGAGAAGAGCACGTTTCTGCTCGATATTAGACAGTTGGTTTGTCAAGGCCAAAAAAACCCGAACCTCGGTGAGAAAGCGTGGATAGTGTACATTACTTTTAGTGTACAATGTTCAACACTTCCACACATGAAAAAAGTTCCACAACATAACACTTGACCTACAACCATAAAATCCAATTCTATATGAGTCTAAGTCTTTAATGGTGGATATTACTTTTGAAACAATATGAGATCTTTGATAACATGTGTTTAAACAGAGGGAATATCATTTCATATCACAATGGGTGACTCCAGTTGTTGTGATCAATAAAAGAGATACCAAAATTGAATCAATTTCTATGTCGTATAAGAAATAAATTGACTAATTCAAAAAATTTCTAGATGCTTTTAGTGAAAAAGTGCATTCAATTATTGATCATATCCAAGGTGATAAGAAAAGTCTATAATCCAATGTTGTTCTAACACACCCTACCATAGGGTGCATATAAATAAATTCATAACCTAAGCTGAATTTTCCATCCCTCAATGTAATTCACCACCATTTGGCACAAAAGGAATTAATGTTTTTATAAACATCAATAAATCAAATACCACCTTTCTCTGAGGTGGGAAAAAAACCATGTAATTTTGTGGAAGCCTTTAACTTTCCTAGCATTAGGCTAAAGATAATCTCTATTTATTATAAGAATCCTTGGAGGGACGTCTTTATAGAAATATTAGTAGACATGAGTAGATGAAATGGTTATATCTAAATCAAATCACCCTATGGTTTGCACAAGTGTGTGTGCTTGAGATCATAGTGTGATTGGATAACATGAGCACTATCTCTCGAGTTGTGGGACTTTGCTACTTGAGATAGA
Source organism: Taxus wallichiana var. yunnanensis (assembly GCA_018340775.1). Lineage (NCBI taxonomy): Eukaryota > Viridiplantae > Streptophyta > Pinopsida > Cupressales > Taxaceae > Taxus > Taxus wallichiana. The sequence continues at coordinate 647,495,301 of CM031234.1, read as the reverse complement.
CCTCCCGGAGAAATATGGTTCTTGTTCCTAAACTACCACCGCCACAATCTACTCTAATGCAGGCAAAAACCGTCTATCCTAATATAAATTTCCAAGGGACCATGGAGAAAGAGTGCATGAAAATAAAGCCTACACTAAAGAGGTGATACACAGGAAAAGAGGGTGTGAGAATAGTATCCAATGTGTGAAAAACATAAATGAAGTGCTTACTAGAAGAGGTGATAACAGTTCACATTCTAACAAATGTATTCACAACAATATTCGGTACTCTTGCACAATGAGAGAATGAATCCCTGTAAAGTATAAGGTAGAGACAATATATTTGTAATAAGTTTGAAAGGGCAAGAAGAATACTTGTATCTATTGCTTCATGGATATGCACAATCCAATCTATTACAAAATAAGGGCCTAGATCACCATGCAAGGATTCCACTACAAGGGCCTGTAACACATTGGCTTCACAAAATAATTTTGACAGAGTTTTGCTACTCAAAAATATCTCCCCTTATAATGAGCCCAACACTCCAATTTATAGATTTCTAAGAAGAGAGAGAGAGAGGGAAAATGAAAATCCTGAAATATATCCTTCAAACACTTGTAAGAGGTAGTAAATGGATTGAAATGATGGTATGTTACTTGCAAAAAGGCCCTCATACTATCCCATAACTTGCATTAGTGAGAAATGTCAGCCCATGCTTCATTAATGCATCTCAACTACCAAATAAAATCATTGTTATGAACTGGGCACGTTTTCTATAAAATCACCATTTATTACTTGCCAAATTTTAATTTATTGATTTCTATGCATTGGTCTCGGAACCATGATTCCAACGGTACCAATTTTGTGCATTTTTGTTTAGAAATGTAAAAGTTATGGCCTTCTAAGTACGCGTAACTATTTTGGGTCCAGGCATCTTTGTCATTTAATGGTAATGAGCATCTGATTGATTGGGGCCAAAGATGTTTCCTTTATTTTTATATACCTACCCTCATTAAAAATAATAAATCCATTTTTTGGTGTAGAGGACGTCGTGCTCATTCCAGAAATTCAAATTTTGTAAAAATAAGAGCTTAGGGTCAAAAGTTATGGTTGTTTGAGGTTCGGTGGTCTGATTTACCTTTGATCAAGCTTTCCTTGCATGTGGCTATATCGGGTATTTCGGGTCTTGGTGTCCCGGATGTCCCTTGTGTAACTTGGGCCAAATACCCTCACTTCACCCGCATCACATTTGACCCACTTTGCAAATCGGCAAGTTCAAACAAAATCGAGGTTTTGATGTCCCATGTGTCCAATCAGCGACTGTGCCATCGGGGCCGTTGACCTCCGCTTCGCCCACATCCCTTTGAGATCAGCTATCTCAGCATTTTGGGTCTCGGATGTCCCAACATTTCATGGGCCAACCAGGCTAGATTTACCCAACTTTTACGCACCCTTTACAAATCGGTGAAATTGGCTTTGTGGGTCTCGGCGTCACGTAGACCATGTGGGACAAAAACATCTGATTTTGCCAATTTGAACCACTGCGGCTATTTCATATTTTGGGTCCCGGATGTCCCACATGTACTTGTTCTTTCTAGAACACAAATCTCTAATTTACACCAATACAACGTATCAAGCCATTTTTTCAGATTTTCTCCATTTTTCTAACTCTTTGAATTTTTTCCTTGGATGGGGGTTAGAAAAGAGCCAAAGGGACCTTCAAAACCTAATTTTTCACCTTTTACCATTTCTACCTACTCAAGCTGAAGAAATGATGCAAGTTATCAAAATTACCTTGAGGGGTGGATTTTGGATAACAAAAACAATATTAGTGGAAACCATAATGTTATAACTAGAGATAAAGGTTTATAGATCCAATTTATTTATTTTTTTTTTTTTTACGAATCTGTCAAGAGAATATTTGCATAATTCAAAAGTAATATCCAAGGAAAATGGGATCTTGATGAATTAGAACTACTCTCCTCTGTAAATCAATTTTATGGGAAATAATTTAACCAATCTAATGTGGGTAATATAATCTATTTAAAACAAAATATTTTAGACTAATAAAAGTTGGAAATAAAATATTTGCTAATTATGTCAATGTACAACATGGTTTATTGACATTATCCTCATTTTATGCAAGAGTGAGAAAATATTCCCATATCAGCAAAGTGGCCATTAATAATTTCAAAAGAATGGTCTAGGAGGTAAATTCCTTGAATTCAAACCAAAAATTTCTAACACAAGAAAATGTGAGAAGAATTTGAAGGAAAATCATAAAGGACGGAACAAAAAGACTAAAAGAATAAGATATTTGGCAATTAATATCAAGGAAAGATGAATCATAAGAGAGGGGAGCCTATATAACCCAATAAAAATCCTCTAAATCCCAAAGATTTCAACATAGAAAGTATGAAGGGCCATTTAATGTAATAATATAAGATTTTTTTAAAATCTAGTTTGAGAAAAAAGTTCTCTATAAAGAGGCTTAAGGCCATTATATGCCTTAGCAAACTACACTATGATTTCCTAGAATATAGAAAATTTTGATAAAAATATTATGCTCCATTTCAAAAATGATCATAAGAATGTGATGGATATAGAAAGAAAGAGTTTTGATGATGATATTATAAGAAACATTCATATGTCGTTGGAAATATAAAAAATAGAGTATTGTTGAATAAACAAAAATAATGGCAATTGAAAATTGAGTCCATTAAACATATTTATAATATTATTGAAGGTCAATCACCATGTTGAACTGGTTGTGTAACGTCATGTTGAAAGGGTTCATACGTCATTAACTTCCGAGATGTGTCCAATTTCTCCTTATCTATCATCGAAACTATAAAACATAGAGTATAATTAAATTAAGGAAAACCATGGTGATTGAAAATAGATCTCATTAAACATAGTTATAAAATTATTAAATGTCCATCGAGAATGTTGAACTAGTTTTGTAGTGGCAAGTTGAAAGGGTTGTACATAAAATCCTATAGATTTTTGGTTATCTATATAAATAATAAATGTATAAGTAGCTTATATCGGTTCAAAACCACTAACCAAAATCACTTATTCGAGTTGTCTTCGACGATGAACCTTTTTTCAAATTAGAAGAGTAATGTTTCAAATTTTTTTATTGATTATGTGTCTCAACAATAAAAACAAGAGTTATATTGAAATCAAATAATGCATGTAGTGTGACATTGTCCATAAAGAGCTATTATTAAATAATTTTGGGAACAACATCGAGTGAACTTCTAAAACTAGAACTCATAAGATCATTCTCAAGGAAAAGGATGGATGTTTCCTTGTAGGCCAATTTCACTTGTAGTTACCAATTAATGTGGTAGTTTCTCCATCCAATCCCTAGTGAATTATTCTATATCATCATCATTATTGTAGCAATTTTGCATACTAGTTATTGTGTAAAAAAGACAAACTTTGAAATTTCTCATTGCTGTGATAGATTCTATAACATCCATCCAAAATTGATTCTCCACCGTCTTTAACCTTTCTCATGTATATTTTTACTGTTTCTCTTAAAATTTTTGAATAATAAATTGGTATGATAACAATAATAATATAATCCAACACACTAGTTCTGATAAATGTTAGAAACTCCATTATTAGATAAGAAGAAACATCATTAGACATATTGCAAAAATCAACGATAAAATATCAACATTTAAAGAATTAGTCAAAGTAATAGATGATACATTTGATGAAAGATGGAATGGATATACACAATGAAAATTAAAATCTTCTATTTATTCCATTTTTCTAGTATATTTTCTTTAATTGACACCATATACTATGTCTAATATTATATGAGCCTCGATGGGAAGAAATTCTTCCACCTCGAGGTATTTTTTTTTTTTTGTTTTGAATTTTTTTCGCAATATGGGAATCAAAATTTCCTTTTCCTTTTCTCTCTTCACCTAACGATATAGACAACTAGTGGTAGTGTGATTCATTGCAATTAATTTTTTTAAATACATTGGATTCATTAGGACTTTCAATACAATGATATTATCTAGATGTTTATTTGTCAAATATTTTAGAAAATTTTCTCTCATTTTTGTCTCCTTTTATTCTCCACGGTAAGAATATAATGTCTATGCTATGATGCTTGCCTTAACATATCCAAATAACCACACATCCCTAATTGCAATGTTATCCAATTTGGCCCCTCGGGCCAAATTGGACAACAAGAGACCTAGTAGAACCTAGACATTGGACAAAGTTCTTTAAGGATAAAATTTGGTCATAGGAAGTTTGGAGTTTCGGGGAGCACATTCAAGGAATTTTGGAGAAAAAATCATAATCGAGGGATTTTTTTCTCTTCTAGGTTTTACCATTAAAATCAACTTAAAAAAATTATGAATTGCAGGCCTCGTGGGCCCACACCCATCAAAGTGAGAAAAACTAGAGACAAAACATGTTGAGCCTAAAACCCCTTGCATTTAGTCTACATCATGCCTCGACACAAAAATTTCAAAAAAATTCTAAGGGATCAGGTCTAGGGCTAAAAATTTGCATTTTGGGCCTCAAAGGGCCCTTGAGTTAAGAAAATAGCTCACCGAGATGCTTGACAAGCTAGATGATGCATTTGGGGGTGATTAAGTGGAAATCTTACCGAGTAGATTCACGAGCTACTTGGCGAGATGATTTTTGTAGGCATTCAAACAAGTTGAATTGACTTTGCACGTGAAAGGAAAGGCTCGATGACACATGGCAAGCTCCTTGAGCTTGGGTTTGACATATGAAGTGACACAAGTGACCGAGCCATGGACCAACTTGGGGGTGAATTGAGAGCCGTCTTGGGATAGTGGAGAGGCTGAAATGGTCATCGAGATAAAAAAAAGTCAAGGGATCAAACAATGTGTGAAGAATGTGGCTTGGGTTTGAGCCAAGCGAATCATGAAGAATGGAGATTAGTAGCGAACGAGCCAACTCGGCTTGGGCAATGGAAGGAAAGTAAGCTCGAAGGGTTGATCTTTGTGGAGGTTCGAGTATCTGAGAGAGTGAGCATGCACTCATGACGAGGAAGCTATACAAGGTGGTCGGGGAATCTCGGAGTCATTTGAGAAGAGAGTGGAGGAAATTGAAAGTTTGAAGACTTCAAACTTCATAAGTTGGAGCATTGAGTTTGGAAAGAAAGAAATTCGGAGATGGGTGAGTGTGAAACTCCAAAATGATGTGTGGAAAATGTCTAAAGCCAACATGGACCGAAGTCCAAACCACATGGTTGTGGTGAGTTGTGGTGAGTTTGGAGGTGGTCATTTTCAGGTTTTGGGGTAGCTTGATTTGAGGTCGAGTGGATTGTTTTTAGAGTTTGGCGGCGTGTAATGTTTGAAAAGGTAGGGTTCAAAATCCAAAACGTGACTCCGCCCAAAAAAATTCAAATAATCCCATTGAGTCAATGCTTTGAATATTGAGTTGGCTCTTGTCGGTGGTAGGTGGTAATTTGAATGTTGAGCGGATCAACTCAATGGCATGTAAGAAGAACCTATTTTCATTGAAGATGAGGGCTTGGTAGGTAGATTATGAGCTCAATGGTGGATGTGAAACCCTAAACATAGCTCGAATTCAATAACTTGAGAAAATTTTGGCCATTTTTAGAAAAAAATTCACTTGTTGGAAAGGGATTCAATGAAGAAATCCGATGGATAGTCCATACTTCAAAGACTAGGGGTATGTAGAGATTGAACCTAGTCAAGTAACCAATGCAAATTGATGATAAATTCTCTTACACACCACCATTTTTAGCAAAATTACAGTTGATGGAAAGATAATTATAAACTCTAAAGCATGGAATAGATGAAGATTGGAATTTAATGTACTTGGTGGGAAATTTTTCATGATGAAGTTATAGGAGCCAAGGCCATACCAGTGCATCATTAAGCCATTTATTCAAATAGAAGGTAGGTGCAAGGAGATGAATTCTTGCAGTTTTCCCACCATTGTAGGGATCTAATGATGATTTTTAATGGATTTTGAAGCAATTTTAGACTCTGTTTCTCTCTCCTCTCTGCGAAATCTTCTTCTATAAATTTTAAGGAGGGCCTTAGTAAAAAGGGTTGGATACTTTTCCATTACCCTCCTTTCTTGTATATGAGAAATATTTGCGAGTTCAAGCCTCCCACCTTGAATATTATAATGTAATTTTGTGCCTTTGGCCCTCATGTAATGTATTGTATAAACTTTTGGAGCAATAAAATAGATCTGTGGATGATTCTCAACCCTCTTTTGTGTTTATTGTGTCTTATCTGATCTTTCATTATAGTTAAGGTTATTGTGCATTGTTTAATTGTTATTGCAAGATTTTAGTGGATTGTGTTTACTAGTAAATGGGTTTGCAATAGGTATTTTGACTTTGGTGCTAGATTAACCTCTTATGATTTACTTGTTCACTACCATGCAAGGAAAGATATTAACCATTCCTTATTGGTGCATCACTTCTATTTAGAATAGGTTTAATTTTCATGTAATCATTCTATCTCTTTCTCCTTGGAAAGCATTAGGGTAGGATTAAATTATTCTTCTATGCAATTTGGGCATGTGTTGTCAAGATTTAGGAATAGGAAGCTGACATTTCTCTAGAGAGCTTTCTCGATTGCAAAGTCCAACAATTTGGGGATAAATCTATGTTTGATAAATAATTGGGCTGTTCAAGGGTGCTGTGATTTCACATAATTTTTTTTGGCATGTTCGATGGGACACAAATTCAATTCCAAAAGATTTGAAGGCATTTTCAGGAAATTCGGACTTAAAAATTGTAGATTTTCAATTTTGGACCTTTCACCATAGGGTTAGAGTTCGAAATCAATTTTCAGAAGATTTTCATAAGAAAAACAAGTCCAAATTTCACCAGTAGATAGATCGGGGGCCAAAATTCAAAAGGGTATTTTTAGATTTCCAAATTTATGATTTTCAAAATTTGTGAGTTTTTGCACTTCAAGATTTCAAGTTTTGGGATTCTAGACCTTTTTGGGTTTTTTAAATTTTGGGATTTCAAAAATTTCAAGATTTCAAGGTTTCAAGACTCCTTCTATTTCAGAATTTTAGGTTTTTAGGTTTCAAAGATACAGAGAGGTTCAACTATGCACTATTTTCAAAGATTGAAGTTTTCAATTTTAGAGGTTCTCACATTTCGGCATTTCGAACGGTAGTTGCAAGGTAAGGTTTGACTTCGATAATCAACATTGAGACCATTTAAATTTGTTTTCTACATTTTATCAAGGTTAGTGTGTGCCTTGGTAAAATCCTAGCCTTTAAAGGCTCATTTCCCAACACATCTGACAAATCCGGGGTTAGAATTCAACGATGTAGAGACCAAGTTTCCCAAGTACATGAGAAGAATTCAAACCAAGTATGAGACAAGAGAGGAAGGAATATTTGTGTACTTGAAATTATCTCCAGGTAAAGGAAGGAGAGGAAGAAGACCACAAAGATCACCATCTCCATCTAATAGGACTTTATCTACACCTCCACTTGGTAGAGCCTTCATTCAGTCAACTAGGGTCCTCAGACTAATCATAATGGCTCAACCATCACCACAAAATCCCTTTGTAAACTTCATGGGCCATAATTCACTTTCCCTAAATGAATAAAATCAAATCCTAGTTGCAGCATTGAAAAACATTCCCTATTTCATGGGAGAGAACCATACAACTCCTATTAACCACATCCAAGACATTATAAATATCTATAAAATTCATGAGGTTAATGAGATGGATGTTGCAGTTAAGTTGTTAGCTTCCTCTTTCAAGGGTAAGGCTTTACTAATGGTTTAGGATCTTAACAATGGGATGAATTAAAAATTTGAATCAGTGTGTATGACCCTTTGTGATTTATTCATAGAAAGGGAAGATAATTTGTCTTTATTGGAACAATTGACAACAATCAAGAGAGCTCTAAATGAGCTAGATGGCAGATTTTAATTTCTGATTCCAAAAGACATGGGACAGGATCCCAGTGGCCATGAGACTAGTTACCTAAGGTGTGTTCCTCTACTTTTTGAAGGCTCTAAATTTAGACATAGCCATGATGATACGATCAATGGGAGGGAAAACCTGCTGGCGCCTACTGACATATCTATCGAGAAGAAAACTGACTATTTGATTCAAACAGAAAGCTTGCACCTAGGCCTGCCTATGCCTTTATATATGGAAATGGGAATTCTGAACTAGTCAAACATATGAGTTGAATCCCTTTCCATCCCCTAGAAATTAGAACAATAGTGAGGCGTACACTTCTTCAAGTACTTCCAAGGAACTACGAGAGGTTTGAAACAAGCTGCAGAACCTAGGGAATGAGCTAATAACTATTAAGAGGCAACAATCTCGAGTTTTAGGCCTTATCAGCCACAAGATCAATCAACTAGGCCTCCTTTTTAGTCAAACAAGCCACCAACTTAAGATGCAAATCAAAATATGAACCAAGGAAAACCTCAAGCTTCCGAGGCCATTTCAGCCAGTATAATCCAAATGCGTTTCAACATCAAGGGCTTTAGTTCAAAATCAAAACAACATTACACAAGACTATGAGTGATGATTTTCATACAATCTACCTCACAACCAAGAAACATGTTTCAATGTTGCTCTAAATCGAGAACTTAATGGTTCAAACCGTCAGTGTGTCCCAAGAGATAAATGAATAAAGAAATTAGAAAGAAACTCAACAAGAGGCACCTCCAATTGAAAATATGTTGGTAAATTGGAAAATAGAGAAATTTTATGGGCTAATCAATCTACTTTCCAAAGTGTAGCTGACAATACATGATCGAAGAAGAGAAACATAAAATAAGGGTAGCCATCTAGTCTGATTGTTTCTCAACCTACTCTCACCCCACAAGGAGTTAGTAATGCAAGAGTAGCCCCAAACCCACAAAGTCAACCTAAGGCACTTGTTACAGCAACACATGTGCCCATTCAAGTTCCATAAAAGGTTATGCTAAACAAGGGACAACAAAAGGATAAAAATCCCCTTTCAACATCATTGACCAAATGAAGAAGACAAATGTCAGCATTTCCATGTGGGATTCACTGACAATCCTAGGGTAGAGGGATTTGTTGCAAGCAACAATGGTCAATTGGCTTGCCTCGAATGGGTCATTCAAGAATCGGGAAAAAGTTATCACTAATGCGGTACAATAAGAAGGAGGTCAGACCAACTAAAATTTAAAACATCTACCTTTCTATGTGTCATTGATTGGTAGGAACCACTTAGTACACAAGCTGCATGATTTATTTAGGGGTAAGAAGCTCAGTAATGCCAAAGCAAATAGCAGACCAATTGAGCCTAAAATATGAATTAATCTCTAAAGGAGTAGTGCAACTTGATGAGACAATAATGGGAAAAGTTTGAATCATCAAAGGATTAATTATAATGCTACACGCTTGTCCCAATGTCACAGTATTGCAAGGGATGTATATGTAATTGAATTTCCACCACTCTTTGCATTGTGTTTGTCAAGAGACTTCACAACTAAGATTTATGGATACCTATCTACGGGGATCTGGTCACATATGCTCTTGAGAAAATGATATGAGCTAAGGATACAATCAAAGGTTAGAGCAAGTTGTAAACTTTCATATTGAGCCCCATGTGCCAAGTCCCATCAATGTAAATTTCTTAGCCTTTGATCAGGAAGAATGTTCAAATGATTCAGAAATAGGTACCAAGGTTAAAGGCATTCTAATTTTGACTTTGGATGAATGGGTAAACAAAAGGCATGCTTTCAATCCTTACAAGGAAATGGAAGAAGCTAAATTGGGCATTTATTTCTTGCATGAAGAGAATCCAACTCTCCTTAGTATAAAAAAGCTAGAAGATAAGGATGACAACAAAGTATGACATATATTTTTGATGGTTCAAGAAGTAGACAAGGTGTTAGAGGAGGTGTAATGATGCTATCATAAAAAAACATCAAATACTATTCAACTTTACGATTTCGGTTTGTTTGTTCAAACAATGTATGGCCCGAATACAAAGCTCTAATACATGGAATTCATTGGGCTAGGAAAATGTGCATAAAGAACTTGTAGGTGTTCGGGGATAGTGAACTGATTGTGAATCAAGTCGAGAGGAAAAATTATGCTTAGAATTATCTCTAAGGAGCTATTAAAACCGGGTATGAAATCTCATAGAATAAATTGAAGCATTCAACATCGGTTTCATATTGAGGAAGACGAACGAATCTGTAGACAAACTCGCAACAATTGGGGCAAAATTTGATGTGGTGGGAAATATAAAAAAGGATAAAACACAACCCTATGTCAAGGTGGTTGTGAGGCTAGTAGTTCTAGATAACAACACAAGATGGCAAGCGTTTGAAAGTGACCAACAAATCATCAATTTAATATAGGAGGAGGCTGAGTTCTTAGCTAAGAACTAGGATAAATTAGAGAAATAATATGAGGATCAAGTAGTGCGATTCTGCAGACAAACAAGATTCCAAAGGCTTAATGTCTCTAGAGTTAATATTCAACCCAAATGATCAATTCCGAAAGGATAAGGCCAACATTTAGGTAAAAGGAGAAGATTTAGAGCCTATTTCAGTTAGAGAGGGTTAAAAACTCCAAATTGGAAAAGTAAGTATGCAATAGGAAAAATATGATTTCATATGACTTTGCCAAAAGTTCCTAGATGTATTTGCTTGAGTTACAAATATTTGAAAGGATTTAATCCAAAGTTAGCACAACATACCATTGAAATGGATCCAGTTTCTAAGCCTAGTAGGTAGAAACAAATACAAGTCAACCCTCACATTGAGCCTCTCATGAAGAAATAGCAAAATAAGTTGATAGAGGCAAACATCATACTTCTAATCAAACACTCAAATTGGGTTGCAAACCTAGTACCGGTCAGGAAGAGAAACAAAGAAATTAGGTTGTGCATGGACTTTTAGGAACTTAATAGGGCATCTCTTAAGGACCATTATCCACTCCCTTTAATGAAGAAAATATTACAGGTAGTAGCTGGTTGAAATATTATCTCTCCAAGATGGAACTTGGGCTATGATCAGATAATGGTGAAATAAGATGACCAATTGAAAACAACTTTCACCACCAAATGGGGCTCCTATGCTTACAGGAAAATGACATTTGGATTGTTGAATGTATGAGATACATTCCAGAGGGCTATGGACATGGCGTTCAAGGGTCTGATGAGTAAGGTAGTTCTTGTGTATTTAGATGACATCACGGTGTTTTCTAAGAATGTGGAAAATCACCTCTTCTATCTCGAGAACAAGTTTTCCAAAGATGCATAAGATTCAAAGTGTCCTTAAACCCAAAAATGCATATTCCTAGCTCACGAAGGAAAACTCTTAAGCCACATTGTGTCTAAGGAGGGATTGACAATTGATTCGGAAAGAGTTGAAGCAATTTGAGAATTTCCATTACAAGTCATAAGAAGGATCTCCAAAGCTTCTTGGGGAGAATCAACTTTGTTCAAATATTTGTACCAAATTTTTCTACTCTTGTCAAGCATATTAATTCACTTGATTTTAGAGAGTTTCTTTGAATGTTGACAAAAGCAGAGATAAGGGTAAAGGGCTAGGAGGAATACTTGTTAAGATCTTTGGTTGTAGGTTGTTACATGCGTATGACTTCGAATCCACAACCGATCATGGGAGATTCCTTTTTCTTGGAGGAACTACCTGAAATGGAAAACAAGATGACTAAATAATAGTTAAACAGTATATGCAGTGGACTGCCTAACATGTGCTAGATCCGGGAAGTGTGATACTTCCTAGATGGCTGTCAACCCACTATTTAAAACAACTTAATGCTATCAATAAAGGAAACCCTATTGTATTTAAAATGATTTAGGTATCTCATTCATCTACAATAAGTAAATTCATTAACAACAGGTTAAGCTATGACTTAATCTAAAGGTCAAGGTCTTGGTAGAAGTGCTTGGTATGGGTCGGGGTGAGATTCTAGGTGATTTTGGGTATTTGGTGGAGGTTTAGAAGCTCTGTTCTTGGTTTCTGGTAAAAGACACAGAGACCAACTTTGGTCTGGTATGACCGATGTTGGTTTAGGTTAACCGGTGATGGTTTTGGGTAACTGGCATCATTATGGTCATGGTACAGAAACTTAGTAAAATGGGGTGGGGTGACAGATCTGAGGCTATATGGGCATGACAGGGCAATGCTAGGGTTCGTGTGGGTCTCAGGTATGCACAGGAATGATTAAAATCTAGATATGGGTAGTTCAGGGGTATGGGTAAAGGATGGTCAAGTTTGCATGGAGGTAAAATGGTGGTGGAATGAAATGAAGGTAGAAACTAGTAACAACAACAAAATAATCTACCCAATGATAAATGGACAAATGTTGGTTAACAAAGCACTTACCGCATGCGAGCTTGATGTTTGGTTGGTAATGGTGGGTGATCAAATGGAATGAACTTGATGTAGTGCTAGCACTTCCTCGGATGCTCCTGTGAAGGAAAAAATGAATCTGTGGTTACTTCAGTACTAGCTATAAATGCTTTGATGCGCATGCTAGTGTTGGTTCTGCTTGCATCCCGGCTCTGGTTTAAATCACTTATTCTAAAAAGATGTGTTCACCTCTAAATGATGTGCAAACCTCGAAATAATTTTCTTTTCAGGGTTAAATGGTAGCAAGAAGGCGGTTACAGGTTGACCGGTGGTGGTTTAGGGTGACCGGCATTGGTTAGGGCGGGATTTCCTAGGTTTTCTAAAATGGGTAGATCCTTTTGATTTTCTTGGATCTCACCGTTTTTGCTCCATGGAATAGAATGGAAACCTCCTTCTAACAGATGGGAATGTGGTTAGAGGGAATATAGGCTTTGATTTTTAGGGTTTAGGTAGGTCTTAGTTAGTTATGGCAACATACTAAGAATAGGTCTTAGGGTGAAGTGGCTAGATGAGGTGGATATGTAGGCATTATCTCAATTAGGATATTAAAATAATAAATATTGTGAGATAATGAATTAATTTAATTTAATTAATTAAATTAATATTAGAGTGGGATGAAAGGGGCCATGGTTAGGTGAATGTGTTCAAGGTGTTTGTTTGATGAGGGACAAGGAGTGTGACCCAATTTTGGTGTCTACATTTTGCCCCTTTTTGTCATGTAGCTTGTATTGGTAAGTGACACTGACAAAAATAAGATGTGGTTACCCCATGTGTGGGTGAAGGTGATCCCCCTCAAACTAAGGAACTGATGAGGTAGAAGGTAGAATCGGTGAGTGGTTTGATAAAAGGTGAATGTGATGAAGAGGAAGGTGGGCAACGTGGGTAAAAAGGTCCACTTGGGTAATCTAGGTAATGGGTTAGGGTCAAAGGTAGTAACAATTAAATGCATGCACATGTATAAATTGCAGCATGGTACTAGGTTGAAGAGTAGGAAAACTCTACATTGTCTAAGGTCGATAGGTTTATCCAAACAAGGTTGAGGTGATTCCGGTATCCAAGGTATAGGATATGGTTAAGAAACACGATGCAAGGTCAGGTGCAGGAACATTTAGGTGTGTTCAGTACACCAAAGGTTGGGTCAGGATAAATGGTCATGGCAAGAGGAAAGGTAAGGTCATTAGATCAACAACATAGGTAACAATGTCATAAGGTATAGCGAGCACATGAGGTCACATGTCACTAGCAATGTTCCAGGTCAAGTATCTAGGTCACAACATGGGTAGGGCCGAGGGATGGAAAAATAACGAGTCCCCGACTGAGGATGGGGTGAGGGGGGTCAAGGATATGGGAAAAAGATAAGGAGAAGTGTCTAAGTGAAGTGGGCATGAGGTAAGAAAGGATGTAGGTCAAAAATTGGAGATAGGGGAGTAGGAAAAAATTGAAGTAGGTAAACTGATGATTGTTGTAAGCTACCAATGCTAGTATTAATCGACTGAAAATGGTAAGATAGGGCACAAGACCGATGCCGGTTAGATTAAACCAACATCGGTTAGGTTGGGGTTGTTATAAAAAGAGAAAAATCCACATTTTTTCAATTCATTTGTCATTTGCAAAAGAGGAGAAAATGACAGAGGAGAGAGAAAAAAGGGTGGAAAGTGACCGAGTGAGATGGAGGATGAGGTTGGTGAGCTATGTGGCGATGATAGGTGGTCGATAGGTTGATTGAGTGGCCGGAGAGTGAGAGGTCATTTGGGGATGGAAGAGGTAGGAGAGGATCGGGGGACCACTAGTTACGTGGCCGTAGGTACCACTATGCAAAGCGGTAGCATGATGAGGTAAGATTCAATATCTCCATGCTTGTTTTAAAGAAATTGATAGAAATTTGGGTTGGGGGAAAGATGGGTTTGGGGGAAATTAAATTTGAATGTGAGGGGGGAAAATTGGGTAAAAGAGGGACAAGGGAGGGTGGGAATAGGTAGTATGCTAGGTGGGAAGGATTGTAGGTTAGAATGGGGGTGGGAGGTGAGGAATGAGAAAGAAATGGGAAAGCTAGGGCACGCTACCGTGGGGTGTTGCAGCGCTTGATGACCAATGTTGGTCAAATGTTGATTGGTGTCGGTGGTGTATAACCGAGATTGGTCATGGATGAGTTGACCGGACCATTTGGTTATGGATAAACCATGGACATTCTAGGAGGACCTATGCCGGCCGGGGATGAAATTCTTTCCTAAAAAATGTGGAATAGGGAAAATTTGGGAAGTTGGGTTTAAGTTTTGAGACTTGTGGGCAAATAGGTAAGGTCGAGGGAGTGTAAAAAGAGGGAGGGGATGTTGGGTTGGGTAGGTTATGGGTAAGTAGGATGATGAGGAGGGTCAGTTTAGGTTAGGTAGGTAGGTAGGTTAGGGTTGGGTAGGTAGGTTAGGGTGGGGTAGGTAGGTAGGGGAGGGTTGGGTAGGTAGGTTAGGTTGAGGTAGGGTAGGCAAAGTAGCGATGTAAAAATGGGTAGGGGAGTGGGTATGGGTATAGGTGATGGTAAAAATAATTGGGTCATGAATAATGTGATCATTTTTGTTGGATGTAGGTGAGAGATCAGCTGAGGATGCGAGATAGGGTGCCACCCCTACTCGTGATAGTTCAAGGAGCTTAATGATAGCCGAGGATTTGCGGCATGTTGAGGAGGTGGGCCTGAGTGGGGTCTAACGATACCGGACGCATAAAGTCCGACACCTGAGTCGATGGTCACCCTCATCTATAGATGGGATTCGGTGACCAACATGTTCTACCTACCAACGGGTGAGATGACAGTCACCCTGGAGGACGTGTTCAAGATCCTGTGGTTACCTATATTGGGTACGCAGGTATATTCTATCTCCTTAGAGGCATCGAAGGATTTGATGCTAACTATATTTGGTGAGGGGATGGCGGAGCTGAAATTTCATAGCGCGAGCCTGAGCTATAGAGATATGTACCTAGCCCATCTAGAGGAGATGAGGCTAGTAGTGCTATTGATGGAGAGCGATCTGTGCTTTGTCTTGCCGAATGCGAGAGGGTGGGAGATTTCCTGTGATATTTGATGGGAGTATTACATGACATGATGATGGAGAGGACCCAATTTTCTTGGGTGCCAACATTCTTGGTGTAGTTATATAGAGAGCTATGGGCTTATGGGTGACTGCGATGGTTTATCCTATGTTGCACATTCATTCTTCACTGCTGGGCCTATGAGCACATTATCTATGTGCGTCTAGTAGGTATGCCCCAAGTAGATTCCTTTCAGTTGGGTTTTGTGCGGGTGGGGTACAAGTGATGGGTGCCTATGATGGGAGAGTAGCGATCAGACAGGGCTACACATGATGTAGCATATTACCGGAGGCTACTGGAGGGATTGTCTAGGGTAGATATTATATAGAGGCCATATGTAGGTAATGTCACCTACGAGATAGATAGATGATGAGCTAGCTGGCCTTCAATTACTCAGATAGATAGAGGGGCATTGTGTAGGAGAGCATGAGATGATCCCGTAGATAGGGTCCGATGGCAGTTTGGACTACTACAAGATATACCACCACCCTTCCCATAGTACCGGAGGGATGATGTGGAGAGACCACTTTGTTTATCACAGAATTTTGTTTTAGAATAGAGTTATTTCTATCTTTTCATTCTCTTGAGAAACAGAGATAAGGTTTATGGCTAGGAGGAATACCTATTGAGTGTTGGGAAGGTGTGCGCGTGCCGTAGAGAGATCAGATTGATTGTGAAGAGCTCCTTTTTGTGCAGGAAGGACTACTGTAAATAAGAATGCAAGACCACTAGATTTTGTTAAACAATAAGTGAGAGGCGCCTTGGGCCCCCGGAAATATTAGAATTCCTTTCGAAGGTGGTCAGTTCCTTTTAATACAAATTAATGCAAATGATAATAAAGAATCTATTGTGAAATCACGATTTAGGTACCTCGTTACTAAAAGCAATAGAGACTAAACTACCAATAATAAAATGTCATCTTTGTTTGTTTGGTCACTTTGGTTATTGATATGTTGATTAAATTCTGGGGATACACAAGGCTAGATATGAGATTTTTGGAGGTAAATAGGTGAAAGGTTGGTTTTGGTATAAGTCAATGTGACCGTCTTGGTCATTGGATAAACCGCATGTTATTAAACTAAAAGTACCCCAGTAGGGGATAGGCGATATCAGTAGGGGCGATTATTTAGGGGCTTTTAAATGGAGGTTAGTTGTAAGGTGGTTATGGGGTTTAGAAGGTTATTAGATGGTTGAGGGGAGTAGTAGGGTGATAGAGAAGAATCGAGAGAGTGAGAAAGCTATCTTTGGGGCAATATAGAGATGGATGAATGAAGGTTAGGTGCGGGGTGCTTGCCGGGTGGTAGATCCGGGAGTGAGCTTATAATCACTATGAATCAAAAGTTCACAAAGTAGTGTCTAGAAGCATACAAGGTAATAAAGAGACTACTTACAAGCTTCGATGTGAATGCGGAGTCCAAGGAATGCAGTGGCAAAAGCAAGGCTTAGTTTGGATGATCCGACAATCGGAAGTGAGGCGATGAAACTATCCTCAGAATCTCCAAATGTTTGGATGAGTGTGACCGTGATCTAGTTGCTCGATTCTGATCTTGGGCTCAATACTCTCTCTGCAACCTCTTCTCTCTCTCTCACTTGTCCCTCTCTTTGCAAACTGAATTCGGATCCCTTTGTTTTGGTTGTGGGAGGTCATTTACAATGAAGCGATGGCGATTACCTAACTGATGTCGGTTAGGTCAAAGTTGGATATTTTTAGTAAAATAGCCAACTTTCCCTCCTTTTTCTCTGAGGGGGTGGTTGTGGGCTTGGTCAAGTCATTATTAGGTTTGTTTTGGTGCGAGTGAGGGTGATGAGTTATGGGTGTGGGTCTAGACCAAGTTATAGGTCTTAATTAGGTTAGTTTAGGGTTAGGGCTAGGTCATGGTGAGGTGGCGAGGTGAGGTGGTAGGGTTGGAGATGTGGATTTATTAATTATAAGGTAATTAATAAATAATTAAGTGTGTAAGGTTTAGGTGGTGAGGTAGGGTTAGGTTGCAAGATGAGATGTGGGGCACAGGGCATCGTAAGACCCAAATTTGGTGTCTACATTTTCCCCTTGTTGTCGTGTAGCTTGTCTTGTAAAAGCTGCCTGGCAATAAGAAGTGGTTACCCAGATTAAGGGTATAGGTAATCCCCTCAAATCTATCACAGATTGAGGCGACGTGAAATCGGGGATAGGGTTGATAAAGGGTGAATGATGATGAGATGATGGTAAGATGGTGGGGTAATTTCAAGGAAGCAGGACTTGCGTTGAAATGTAGTAGTGCGACAGGGTACATGATTTGAAGAGCAAACAAGCAATTCATAGGCAAAGGTCGATAGTTTATCCAAACAAGGTTGATATAATCCTGGTATCCAAGGCATAGGAAGTAGCTCCAGGGGATATAACGGGTAAGGTACCAGAATGTTTAGGCATGTTCGGAAGTACCAAATGGTTGGTTTGGTTGAGATAAACGTCACGGTCTCGGTCTAGGCAAAGCTGGTCAGCTGATCAATTCAAGTATCCTAGTCATGCTAAAACACGAACAGGTGAGCTCGATTGAACAAACAGCTACATGATGGGTGGATAGAATCGTAATTTGCGGGCCTCGGTCGAGGTACTTAATTGGTGTGGTCTTGGGTCGGGCTGATTGGTTGGGTGTGGTTGTGGGTTGGGCCGATTGGTTGGTTGCGGCCTTGGGTCAGGCTGATTGGTTGGTTGTGGCCTTGGGTTGGGCTGATTGATTGGTTGCGGCCTTGGGTCGGGCTGATTGGTTGGTTGCGGCCTTGGGTCGGGCCGATTGGTGAGTGTTATCAATATAAATACGCGAAAATATTTATATTTTTAAGGAAAACACAACACATGATAGGTTATGGTAGGGGATGGTTGAGCTAACCTTGGGAGACCCCATGTCTCCTAAGTGCTGCCTACATAGCCCATTGCACAAAGCAAGGAGGGGCCTCAGACCGATGTAGTTCTCCATTAGGACCAAGGAGAGGTGAATTCAGGCAATTTGGTTGTGGTTAGGCAATTTGTTGGTTGGTAAAAATTTGATGTTGGTAGGGTAATGTTGTTGGTGTTGGTAAGGTATTGGTGGTGTTAGTGTGGGTGTAGGTGAAGCGAGGTTAGTTTACCCAAGCATAGGAAACCGTGTCTGATTAAGGTCAACTCATAATCCTAGATTTGGGTAAAAGAGGCAAAAGTGTCCCATAGTTGGAAAGAGCTAAACAAACCATGTATTATCGTAGGATGAGCTTGAATCCCTAGGTACCTTGCATATGTGAGAAGTCGATAGGTGAAAAGAGTTGTATAATCACAATATATCGAGATATACATCATGTCCCTTGAGTTTTGTTGTTTTGAAAAATGGTGAGGTGAGGTGGATGGTATAGCTAGGGCAAAGAGAACTTGTTATAAGGTGATTATTTTGACGAAAGAGAACCAAACCTAAATAGACAAGTCCATGACTCAAAAGTGCTTTTGAATATTGCTTTTATTTTTCTGGATATAGACCGATCGATGCATGAAGTCTATATGGGATATGCATTTTTGTTCTCGAGGTCTTCGGTGATTAATGCGATAAGCTTCGATAGAGGTTGAATTTGTATAGCTGTCCTTCAAGGGAATAGTCTACTTATAGTAGCAGATGTGGCTTTGCACATAGCTATCCTTTGAGGGAGTAGTCTAGTTTATAGCTTAGAGGTCTAGATGTCCGTTTGGCATGAAGCATCTAGTTTTGCAGGAAGTTTGACTCAAGAATATCCCAGAATTGTATAATTGAGAACTTGTTATTTTGATACTTTTAAGTCATGGACTAGACTAAAAAGGAAGGCATCTTTAAGAGGAGGTGATGATCAAACCACGTGAGTTTGATTCTACTTTGAGATGCACGAAACAAGGTGTATGAGGTGGTAAATGAGCTCAAGGGACGAGTGCAAGGTAGATAAGAAGTGATGTAACACTAAATTCAATAGTAGAATGGTCGGAGATGCAAGACATTAAGGGGTTTAGGCTTAGGTTTACCATTAAGCGAAGCTAAACGATAAGTACCTGATCCGTAAGTGTGAGTGATAATGTAAGGTCCAATCCAATTAGGAGCAAATTTTCCACGTTTTCTCTTTTCTAGTTTGGTTACATGTTGATTCTCTTTGAGGACAAGATCACCAATATTAAAGGTACACTCATGAATTCACTTATCATAAGCATGCTTGATGCGCTTTTGATAAACTTGAAGGTGGTCAAGAGGCTGTAAGGCAGACGCTCGTAAAGAAGCTCCAATTGGGCTAACCGCTCTTGGCAGAAGTCATCATTGGTGAGAATATCCTGGAGAGATATTCTAAGGGAAGGGATTTGTATTTTGAGAGGCAAGATAGCCTCGGTACCATACACCAAAGAGAATGGTGTGGCATTAGTGGAAGTACGAATCTTTGATACGATAAGCCCAAAGGGCAAAGGGGATGTGATCATGCCATTTTTTTCCAAAATCGTTAAGAATTTCATGAGAATTTTGGTTAAGGTTTTATTAGAAGATTTAGCTTGACCATTTTCTTATGGATAGTAGGTGACGAAGCTAAGTTTGATACCAAAGTTGTCACAAAGGGCTGCAATGTGACTTATTTTTGAAAGATTTGCCATTATCGGTTATCAGGCGATGAGGAACACCAAAACGACAGATAATGTGATGATTGATGAACTCAACGATTTTATTTTTTTGGTTGAAATGAGTGGAATGGCCTCCACCCATTTAGTGTAATATTCGGTTGCCGTGATGATCCAACGGTGACGTTGCAAAGAAGGCGGGTGAATCTCACCAATAAGGTCTAAACCCCATTGTGAGAAAGGCCAAAGATCTCGTGCGACCTGTAGCGGGTGGCTAGGAGTATGTTGAAGGTTGGCATGTTGTTGACACATAACACAATGCTTAACATATTCACAGCAGTCTTTATTAAGAGTAGGCCAATAATATCCTAGGCGAAGGATCTACTTGGCCACGACAAGGCCACTAAAGTGCCCACCACAAATTCCGTCATGGACTTGTTGGATGGTATGGGTGACTTCAGCGTTGGTTAGACATCAAAGGAGGATACCATCGAAGCCATGTTTATAGAGGATTCCCCCCATGACGACATAATGAGAAACACTTTTAAGAAAAGCACGTTTTCCATTACTAGTAAGGTCAGGTTGGAGAACAAAGGTTGTAAGGTAGTCGTGAAATTGGTGATACGGGTATTATGTGAATAAAAAGATACATTATTTACCATACAAACATCTGGGACTAAGTAAGATGGGGCAAAGAGTTGTTGGACCTAGACAAATATGTCAGAGTCAGTTGGTGAGGTAGGAATTTGCGAGGCCAAGCAAGCCATAGTATCCACAAATTTATTAGTTGAGCGTGGAACGGTTTGGATAGAATAATGAGTAAATAAGGTCAAAAGTGAATCCACGTAACATTTGTACTTTTTAAGTTCCTCATTTTTACATTGGTAGATGCTAGTAACTTGATTTACTACTAATTGAGAGTCACCAAAAATGTTAATAGACTTCACACCTAAGTGTAACGCAACGTGGAGACCCAAAACAAGGGTCTCGTATTCTGCTGTATTGTTAGTGCAGGGGAAATTGAGCCTGAATGAAAGAGGCATAGGTTCACCATCAAGAGGAATGAGAAAAATGCCCGCCCCTCCGCCACGCTGACATTTAGATCCATCGAAGAAGAGGGTCATCGGATAATACGCATAAGCGAGAGCAAAATGGTTGCGATGAGTTCATCGGGGAAAGTAAAATTGGTTTCATTGTTCCCAGGGTAAAGGGGCTTCCACGAGTTGATCCATGATAGTTTTTCCTTTGATTGATTTCGGTGTACAAACTCAAGGTTCGGAGTTGGCGAGGAGCATAAGCCATCAAGCGATGCGTTGGTTTAGATGAGGTTTGGGGTACATATAATGTATGGGATCAGCATTGGTGATGACAAAAGTTTTGTGATTAGGAGTGTTGGTCCGAAAATCTGCCGCTTAGGCAGATCTATGGATAAACGAGCCAACGGTGTGCGAGGACATAGCCCTCTTTGAGTTAGCAAAGTGGCGGTTTATTGCTATTCTACCAGCGAGGGAATCATGTGCAAGTCTCACAATATTCCGCCTTCGAGGGGTTTGGGATCTCATCCCAAGTAGGGTGTTTCATTGCGAAAAGAAAGGAATGAAAGAGAGGACAAAGGAAGAGTAGGTCGAAGGGAGAAAAGAAATGAATTCAAAGCGAGAAAGGTCGGAGGGTTTATATTTTGGGATTGGTAGTAAATAGAGCCAAACCTACTTGCATAAACAAGCAAATCAATGCGATGAATAAATGACAATAAAACAGAAGTAAATTCAATAGAACAAACACACAGATCTAACGTAAGAAAGATCCAATGCAAATAACACATGTATTCAGCACAAAGTCTAAATATTGTATTAATAATTCTTTCTGTTACAAAAAGCTCAAAGTCTTTTCTCCTTACTTCTATTTTTCATCTGAAAGATATTCACTCATGCCCAATACAACAAGCATTGGGGTATTTATAGAAGGAGAGAAAAGAAGGCAAAAAGGAGCCAACCACCTATTTACAAAATATCTCAAAGTCATGTTGACTTTTGACAACTTGATGGATGACATCATCCCATGGTGCAACATGGATGATGTCATCATTTGTGCCAACATACTTTAGATATTTACAAAAAGAAATTCGAAGAAGAGAGAAGAAGAAGAAGAAGCCACTATTCATCATCGTCATCCTGCGGCCGAAAGGGAGTAGCTTGCTTTTGCTGCTGCTCAGGTGATGAGATGTGAAATTGAGTGCGGTATTCCATGAACTTGCTGATCATGGGCCCTAGTTGATCCTGGGAAGGATCCTTGTGTCACTCACTGATCGCCTCGCAAGTCTCCCGCTCGTCTATGAGCTTCTCTGGGAGTTTGGAATAGTCTTTGGATTTGGTGGGTCTCTTGCTTGATGTTGACATATGTTCTTCTGAGATTAATTGCTGATTTGCAAGAATAAGACGTGAAACCCAATCGAAGAAAGTGTATGTCACCGCTTGATTTTCCATTGAAATCTTGTGAAGAAGAAAAAGTTAGCAATTTTGAGGCCTCGGGCGCATGTATCTTTCATGTTGCATGGAATTTTGGTGCGCCAAAGGCGCATATAGAGTTTGTGTAACATGTGCTTTTGGCGTGCTTAAGGGAACTTGGCGCGGCGCATGGAGGGTCTGCACAACATGATGTTGCTGCGATGAGGAACGCGCCTGCGTCTTTATAGCTTAACACTTGGCGCATATGAAAGAGCTGTTACATGGGTGCAGGGTGCGCCAAAGGGCGCAGGAATTCTTTATGTTGCATACAAGTTTGATGCGCCAAGGGGCGCATGGGAAGCATTTGCAGCATGCGAGGGAAGTGCGCCATGAGGGCACAACTGTTTTTGATGTCACGTGGCGAGCTCATGCGCCAAAGGAGAAAACAATTTTCTTTTTTAGGTTTGATCTTTCTCCCAGAGGGGTTTCCACATATGACTTAGCTTTTATAACAAGGTTCATTGTAGGATATGAAGAGGTGCTATACCAAAAGGGTTTTCAAACTATCATTTTTTAGGACAGAGCTTCCTCTTCCAGCAGATCTGGAAAGAGGAGGAAATGTGGAAAGGCAGCAAGGGGGGGGGAACAAACTCATAATCTATTCTTTTCAATCCATACTGAACCAACCTAGCAGCCAAAAACTACAAAAACAAAACGCATGAAAGACAGAAGGCCACTTACCCAGATATAAACGATGAAAAAGCGTGAGAACGGGTCCACAAATCAATTCGAAAGCGATGGGGCTGGTGCGCTGACAAGCTCAGAGAAAAATCACGTGTTTTGCATCGGTGACAATGACAGCGCAGACGCGCCTATATATAGGTGAGGCAGCAATAAATGTGCCACCAAATTTTTAAAGGGGCGCACCAAATGAGCTGTCGACATGAGAAAACATGCGCCCTTTGGCGCACCGAAAGACTTGTCAACATGAAGATATGTGCGCCTATGGCGCACCGGAAGTGGTGTTGACAGAGGAAAATGTGCGCCTTTGGCGCACCAAAAAGAGGCGCAACAAATGATCTGTCGACAGGAAGGCGCATGCGCCTCGGCGCACGCAGGGAAGCCTTAACAGGCAGAGGCGCACCAAAACACCTGCTGACACAAGAAAACATGCGCCAAAGGTTTTAAAGGGGGCGCATCAAAAGTTGATGTTGCATAGTCATTCTATGCACCCGGCAAAAAGACCAAAAAATGACTAAGTTCGAAAACCGATTTCCGGGAAGGGATTTTGCAACGTTTCGAATGCAAGGAGTCCCTAACGAGGGATCGGAACAAAATTTTGGTATGGTTATCTGTAAAATTTCCCTTGCCAATTTTATGGGATAACAGCTGGCTCTTTCTGGGGACTATCCCTGAGTAGACTCGGGGGTAGAGAATCCCAGATCTCATGTGCCTATCCATTGGGCTGGAGAGTCAAAAACAAGGGGCGTAGGAGGGCGAACAAAAGGGAACACACAACAAACCGAAAGCAAACACACGACAAAAACAAACACACAAATAAAGCAAACTGTACAAAGAAGAGAGCAAGCTCTACTTCCTAAAAATTTTCAGATGCTGCCCGCTGTAGGGAAGCGGGAGTTTGGTTCCATCCAGATATGAGAGATAGAAACTATTCTCTCCATTGAGCTGCTTTATCTTGAAAGGCCCTCTCCATAGGGAATCAAACTTTCCGTGCATGCCTTTTGGCTCTCTTCGCTTGTCCCATAGAAGGACGAGGTCTCCCACCTGGAAATTTCTTTGCTTAGCTTTTTTATCGAACAGTCTCTTGACTTGATTCTGATGCTCGGTGATCTTGTCGACCACTCTTACTCTCTTTTCTTCGAGCTCTGTCAGATACATGATCCTCTTCTCAAGAGAATTTTGGAAAGTTTCATCTTCAATAGCTCGTGCCAAGCGCAGAGCAGGGATTTCAGCAGAAATGGGAAGCTCGGCATCAGTGCCATATAACACTTGAAAAGGTGACATACCGAGAGACCTCTTGGGAGTAATGCGATCTGCCCACAAAGCGTCATATAAGGACTTGTGCCACATTCGTTGATTCTCATCCACTAGTTTTCGTATGATGGTCACCAAGTTCTTGTTATTGGATTCGCCTGACCATTACCCCCCGAGGGTAATAATCGAGGCGTGAGCCAAAGTTATCCCATATTCATATCAAAAATAATAATTTCTCGTGAGGAGAAGTTAGAAGAATTATCATAATAATCTTATTGGGAACGCCGAACTGACAATAATATTTTCTTTAATGAAACTACAAACAACCTCGAAGTGGCATGTTTGTGAGGTATGGTCTCCACCCATTTGGTGAAGTAATCTGTTGTTGTCGGGACATAACTATGTCCTAAGCACTCGATTGGGGATGGAGTGCATTGATAAAATCAATTCCCATCGCTGAATGGTTCGTTGACAACGACCGGCCCGAGGGGAAAAGCAACCAACTTGGGCTTGCCAAACGAAGCCTGGCAAGGTTCACATTTTTCTACCAGTGGTGTATCTTGGAAGAGCGTCGACCAATAGTACCCGGCTCGAATGATCTTGTGTGCCATCACGGAGGAGGAGAAATGGCCTCCACGGCCGAATTATGAAAACTTTCAAGCAACTTCACTGCTTTGTGGCTTGTCGACACATCGCAAGAAAACACCATCTATCCGCGTTTGTATAAAACATCATCCCGAGATGACATACTTGCCAGCTGCTCTAAGCTTTATAGTGCGCTTTTCCTTTACTGATAGGTGAGTTGGGCATTCGCCGTAGGTGAGGAAGAAAGCAATATCGGAATACCACTCATCGCTGGTCGCGCAAATAAATAGGACGCACGGCGGTGAATCGAGTTTTTCTAGCGGTCTTGTGCTTCACCGGTGTAATCATCCTTTTCATCGGGGTTTTACGAATCTTTGTTTTCAGCCATAAGGTGACATAGGCCCTGCCTCTTACCAACTTGGTTGGTTTAATATCCAGTCGTACTCCACGGACCTTTGCAATCTAATTTCCTCATAAGCTCCCTAACTCTGTTGAGTTAGAATTGAATTGACCGCCGTGTCGGGAACCAGTACCACTCACCGTATGAGAATTTAAAATGTAATACCTGAAATTTTTCTTGCTTTGACAATGGCGAAGGCATGCTTTTCCAATTGAGACATTTTTATTTCGTGAGGGTTAAGGGGAGAGCTCATGGACGCAATGGAGATTCAACATCCTCTCGAATTATTTTTCATCAAGATTGCAGGACATATTATGCTCGGATGCATAACTATACGTGATAAAGTCCTTGGAGAAATTGGGACATACCGGGATCGGAGTGCGTGAGCAAATGAAGCTTTTATTTCTTCAAACGACCTTTTTCCTTCCTCGCTCCACCGAAAATTTGGTGACCCCTTCATCATGTCCAATATATGATGAGTCTTCTCAAAGAAAGTCGGAAACAAAACGCTGAGAAAGTTCACCTTTCCAAAAAGAAAGAATGAACATGAGTCTTACTTGTAAGGCGAGTAAGGCTCTGAATAGCCTTGACTCTTTCGGCATCTATCTTCATTCCTTCTTTGCTAACAACGTGCCCTAGCAACTTTCCTTCCGTGACTCCAAAACCGACTTTTTCGGGTTCAGGGAAATCCCATGTTCTCGGCATCTGGCCAATACTTGCTCTAGGTGATCACAATGATTACTTCATTTTTAGAGAACACAGTCAAGTCATCCAGATAAATGACAATGACTTTCCCCATCATACCTTTGAATGCAGTCCATGGCTGCTTGAAAAGTGGCGCCGACATTAGTTAGGCCAAAAGGCATCCTGTATAGGAAAATGTACCCCGGGGAGTAGTGAATGCTGTTCTAAATTGATCTTGGTGAAACTTCAATCGATTATAGCCTGAAAAAACATCAAACATGGATAAAGACATTTGATCCGATGGATCTTGCAGAACTTGATCCATTATAGGAAGGGGGTAGTTGTCTTTCAAGGAAGCCTGATTCAGGTTTTGAAAATCTACGCATATGCGTATTTCACCGTTCTTCTTGCGCACTAGCACAATATTTGCTACCCAAGTACTGTGATGGATAGGAAAAATGATTCTCGCATCTAGCATTTTTGAATTTAAGCCTGGATAGTACACGAGATCTTAGGATTATAATTCCTCCGCTTCGGCGAAAGGCTTTAACGTCTTCTTTCAATGGGATGTCATGCTGGACGTCCTTTGGCTTAAAAGACTTTAGATCGGCGTAGGACCATGCCAATACATCCATGTATTTCTTCAGCAGTTTGACAAACTTCCACTTCTCTTCTGGCGTGCAACATTTTCCAATGTTCACAAACTGCGGGTGTTCTACCGAACCTAAATTGATCGGTTCAGTTTAAGGGGATGAGTCAGGATCATCTTGCCATTTCTTTTTCACAAAATGATCATGCAGCGTCGAACAACCATTCTAGAGAAACCAGGCCCTTTGGAAGTGGAAGTAGATCCTTCAAAGTGCAATTCTTTAAAATTTTCCACCTTCTCAAGAAAGGCAATGAGTTGATTATCATCGTTGAACACTTGCCAATGCTGAGAATTGTCTGGCACGCTCGGGCGGAAGACCACCTCAATGGTGTATTTGTTTGTTTTCAATCCTGGGTGAGGTAGCATGAGGGATGCTGAAACGGCCAATGAATCAGCCATGTCATTCTGGGCTCTTGGAATGGATTCAATTGAAAAAGCATCAAACTCTTCAATGCTGTCCCATACCGCATTACGGTAATGCCTGAGCCTTTCATTCTTCACTTGGTAAATCCTTTTAACTTGATTCACAACTAGCTCTGCATCACCTTGCACTTTCAGATTTTTGATCCCTCTTTCTTTCGCGGCTTGCATGCCAAGTAGCAAAGATTCATACTCAGCAGTATTATTCGTGTTGAAAAACTACAACTTGAAAGAGAGAGGAATAATCTCCTCTTCGGGAGATATTAGCACGGCTCGGTGCCACATCCACTTTGGTTGCGCGTTTCGCCATCAAACTACAAAGTCCAGATCTTATTAAGATCTTCTTCTTGAGCGAGAACAACCATTTTGTCGGACTCGGTAGACAAGAAATAGTTCCCCATCCCTGATGATTCGAAAAGAATTTGAGCTTTGGGGTCCTCAGAGCTAGTAACCAAGTACTTCTTTTGTGATTCTGGCTCTAAAGTCTGCATTACACCTTTGACGGGGATTCTAGCCTTAGACCAGTCCATATGAATTTCCCCACCAACTTCGCTGCAAAAAATTCTCCCCAGCAAAATTCCGTAGGCTGCTGGAATGTCGGCAACGAGGACGGTCATCTTTACTCTTTTCTCTGGGAACGCCGCAAATGCAAACTGCAAGCATCTTTGATTTGACCAATCAATGGGACTCGCTTGGTTTCCAAGAAATAACATCTTCAAAAGGCTTGGTAATGGTGAGGCCCAAAGCATGGGCAACTTTTTCAGCATGCGTTATCGAAGCTCCCGAATCAATTATGCGATTACTCAATTTATGACCATTGATTAGGAGGGAGAGATAGAAACGCTCTATCTTGCACGATGCGAGATGTTGAAGCAACATTTATGTGGGATTTAGGAGGAGCGGAAAGGATTCCTTTTGGGGAAACCTGATTAGATATAACAGCTTGGCATTGAATATACTTGGTCAATCTTACAAGTTGTTCGGGATTTATTTGAAGGTACTCGGCTTGAGACATTTGGATCTTAGTCTTTTTGCATGGTCTATGATGTCAAATGCGGCCAAGGGTGGGGACAGTGAAGGAATGAGTCCCTCACTTCGTGATGGTGGAATAGGATTCTTTGGTCTTGATAGGAATATGAGAGGGCTGATTTGGAGGAGAGATGGGGAAAAGATTTCACCTTTGTAAAAGACTTAACAAGGAGTTGAGTAGGAAGAGGATTACCTCTTTTAGCAATGGTTAGAGGCGTGTTTGACACGGCCTTCTCCTTACTGCACATGGGCAAGCGACCTCTGCTTCTTTTCCTTGCGAGCGGGTAAAAACAACATACGATTGTCACCTTTCGCATAGCCACTGGGTACCCTCTTCTTCATCAGATTCTTCCTCATCAAATTCCATATACCCAATAGTAGAGTCGCATGATCGGCTCACCGCGTCTTGATCATCTTCACCCCGAGATGAAGGTTCTTCATAATCTTGTTCCTCTTCGATTTCGGCTAGAGTGTTGACCGGAGGAGCCTCAGCGCCCAAGCTGCGGAGCGATTGCGGAGTGGTAAGCGGCCTTTGAGGAACATTGTTGGAAAGCGAAGTTCCTCCATGGAATATCTCGGTATGAGGAACAGGAGAAGCTTGGGCATTGCTTCTTTAATGCAAGTAAGTCGTTTGTCATCTTTTGAAATACCGGATCAGACGAAGTAGTGGGAGAAGGGCCCAAAGATTTAGGCTTGGATGATTCCTTTTTCAATTCGCTAGATATTATCAAATTATCTTCTATTCGAATGGCAGTGGCCTGGGAGAGAATCAAGGTAGCCACTTGCTCTTGCAGGAGCAAGAAACTAACTTTCGATCTCATAGCGTTCATGAAGAAACACTTTGATTTTCGGTGTTGGAAGCATGGCAAGTGAGGACACGGTTAATTAATGCATTGAACCTGGCGATAAAATCGTGCATGGTCTCATTGGCCTCCTTCTTCAGGTGAGTGATCTGTGATAATAATGCAAATGCATCTTCCGAAGGCTTGTACTGTCTTCAAAAGCATCCCATGAGTGGCCCAACAGTAATAGATCCGTGACAAATCTGAAACCATTCAAATTGCGAGGTCCTGTAGAGTTTTGAGAAAAAGGTGAACCGACACATCCTCATGAGTTACATCCAAGATCTTGCACGACATGATGAATGCGAGATATGTGCGAATCCGTGCTTTGGTTTCGCTCTCGTCAAATTTAGGAAAATTCTTTCGGATTTCCGTGAGGGAGTGCGTGAACGAGGATGTGGTAATGCGAGAGGACCCATAGCATTTCCCCATGGCACCACCATCCGGACACTGGAAAAGAATGCGGTGGGAGTGTGGTTCCACTTTGAGCAATAAAAAGCCACCGCAAAGGGATGTAGAGGCTCCTTGTGAAAACGAGCTCTTCCATGGGGGTGAGGCGCTTACGGTTGACCGTCGGTGATCACTTGAACTTAGTTGAAAAGCGCGCCGGTGCTACTGCTGAAATTGTGACTTGAAGCTGATCGAAAGTAGGATCAACTTCTCCATGAGCTCACCGCCACGCATAAATGGCTCACCGCCGGTGTACCTTCTAGATGCGGAATGCTATGGTGCAGATTTAAAATTTATTTTTGGTTGTACTCGCTGATTTTCTGGTTTTTCTGACAAAAACCAGCAGCATGTACTTTTCTAAATATTTAAAAACTATCCTCTTCTAAAAACCGATTGCGGTTAATGACAAATAAAAGTGAGGATAAAATGACAGAGAAGATTAGCAAGCTGATTTTCGGATCTAAATCTGACTTTTTCAAAGAGTTTGAAATTTTGGGTAAACAGTCAAAAACTCAGATCTATGGCAAAATACAGGTCTTTATAAAAATTCAGCGAACTAAAGATCTTCAGCTAGGCCAGATCTATGGATCTCAGAAGAAAATTTTCAATTTGGAGCACTTTTGCAAAATTTTAGATTTTTAACAAAAAGTTCAAGTTTGCAAACAGGCGGTGATTTTTCTGATTTTTCTATCCTACCACCATCATAGATCTGATAGATCTGTTCGTTCCCCAGCAGAGTCGCCAAAAACTGTTGGTCCGAAAATCTATCGCTTGGGCAGATCTATGGATAAACGAGCCAACAGTGTGCAGGGCATAGCCCCTCTTTGAGTCGAAAGCCCGGTTTATTGCTATTCTACCAGCAGGAATCTGTGCAAGTCTCACAATATTCTGCCTTCGGGGGTTTGGGATCTCATCCTAGTAGGGTGTTTCCAACTGTGAAAAGAAAGGAATGAAAGAGAGGATGAAGGAAGAGCAGGTCCGAAGGGAGAAAAGAAATGAATTCCAAAGCAGAAAGGTTAGAGGGTTTATGTTTTGGGATTGGTAGTAAACAGAACCAAACCTACTTGCATAAACAAGTAAATCAATACCGATGAATAAATGACGATAAAACAGAAGTAAATTCAACAGAACAAACACACAGATCTAACGTAAGAAAGATCCAATGCAAATAACACATGTATTCAGCACAAAGTCTAAATATTGTATTAATAATTCTTTCTGTTACAAAAAGCTCAAAGTCTTTTCTCCTTACTTCTATTTTTTCATCTGAAAGATATTCACTCATGCCCAATACAACAAGCATTGGGGTATTTATAGAAGAAGGAGAGAAAAGAAGGCAAAAAGGAGCCAACCACCTATTTACAAAGATATTTACAAAATATCTCAAAGTCATGTTGACTTTTGACAACTTGATGGATGACATCATCCCATGGTGCAACATGGATGATGTCATCATTTGTGCCAACATACTTTAGATATTTACAAAAAGAAAGTCGAAGAAGAGAGAGAAGAAGAAGAAGCCACTATTCATCATCGTCATCTTGGCCGAAAGGAGTAGTATGCTTTTGCTTTTCACTGCTGCAGTGACGAGATGTGAAATTGAGCACGGTATTTCATGAACTTGCTGATCATGGGCCCTAGTTGATCCTGGGAAGGATCCTTGTGTCGCTCACTGATCACCTCGCAAGTCTCCCACTCGTCTATGAGCTTCTGTGGGAGTTTGGAATAGTCTTTGGATTTGGTGGGTCTCTTGCTTGATGTTGACATATGTTCTTCTGAGCTTAATTGCTGATCTGCAAGAATAAGACGTGAAACCCAATCGAAGAAAGCCATGTCAGCTGCTTGATTTTCCATTGAAATGCTGACAGAAGAAAGAGTTAGCAATTTTGAGGCCTCGGGCGCATGTATCTTTCATGTTTTATGGAATTTGGTGACAATGATGTGCAGTAGACGCCGCTATATATAGGCGAGGCAGCAATAAATGCGCCACCAACTTTTTAAAAGGGCGCACCAAATGAGCTATCGACATGAGAAAACATGCGCCCTTTGGCGCACCGAAAGACTTGTCAACATGAAGATATGTGCACCTATGGCGCACCGGAAGTGGTGTTGACAGAGGAAAATGTGCGCCTTTGGTGCACCAAAAAGAGGCACAACAAATGATCTGTCGACAGGAAGGCGCATGTGCCTCGGCGCCGCAGAAGCCTTAAGGTAGAGAGTGCACCAAAACACTGTCTTTGGCACAAGAAAACATGCGCCAAAGGTTTTAAAGGGGGCGCATCAAAAGTTGATGTTGCATAGTCATTTTATGTGCCCGGCCAAAAAGACTAAAGAACGACTAAGTTTGAAAAACCAGATTTCCCGGGAAGGGATTTTTCAACGTTCCGAACGCAAGGAGTCCCTAATGAGGTATCAGAACAAAATTTCGGTATGGTTATCTATAAAATTACCCTTGCCAATTTTTCGGGATAACAAGGAGGTAATGTCGGAGTTTGGTGGCCACGAATGATAGGGCTGAAGCAGGCACAACTTTTCTACGTGTGTATACCTAGTCTTGTAATCCACAAGAGTACGACTTATGTAATAAAATTCTTGCTCTCGATGCTCGGAGTCACGATGTGCGAGCATGGCTCCTACAACATAGTTGGTGGCGAGAAAGGTAAAGGTAGAAAGGGCGATTGTCCTGAGGTGGGATAAGCATGGGTGGCTGCAAGAGATAAGATTTAAGAGCCTCAAAGGCTTGGTGGCACTCCTCGCTCCATTCAAAGACAATGTCCTTTTTAAGGAGATGATGGAAAGGTTGACATCAATCGAGAGTTATGAGCTGAAACGTCGGATAGATTGGAGTTTTCCTACAAACTACGCAATTTTTTAGGTTAGTGGGTGGGGAATTTATAAGATAGCTTTGACTTTAGTTTGGGTCGACCTCAATGCCATGCAAAGAGATGATAAAGCCAAGGATTTTTCCCCGAAAAGGACACCAAAGACACATTTCTTTGGTTGAAGATGAACTCTTGTATTATAACAGGTGATAAAAATAATGGTTAAAACATTGAGATGTTCACTGCGATGTTTGGATTTTCCAAGAAGATCATCAACATAATCCTCGAGGATAGTGTGCATAATGTCATTAAAAATGTAAGTCATAGCCCACCGATAAGTCGCACTAGCATTCTTAAGGCCAAATGACATGACACGATAACAGCGAGAAGGTCCCAGGGGGTAATGAAGGGCTATTTTATGTTGATCGGTGGGCTACTAAAATTTGATTGTATCTGAGAAACCATCCATGAGAGGTAGTATCTCATGGCCTGATGATATCAACAAGTTGATCAATGCTAAGTAGGGGAAGTCATCCTTTGGGCAAGTGAGGTTAAGGTGCCGAAAATCCATACGTATCCCAAGTCCCAGTCGCTTTAGTGATAGGTACGAAATTAGAAATCCATTGAGGATAGTGAATAGGTAAGATGAAAGAAAAAAAAAAGGAGTCGTTAAAGCTCTTCTTTAACCAAGAGGGCAATGCGTGGATGCATTTTTATAAGTTTTTGTTTAAGCGGTTTGGAGTCTGGTTTGAGTGATGTTATGGATAGATGTTAGGATTGATTCGGGCATGTTGGCGTAGGACCAAGCGAAAGCTTGATTACGGGCACGGAGGAAGGTAGTGAAGGCGGCTTGTTCTGATGCGTCGAGAGATTGTCCGATCTTTACAATGTGAGGATCATCCTCTGTGTGGATGTTGATCTCTATAGTCGACTCATTCAACATGGTTTGGGTTTCAGATGGTAAGGTGCATTGAATATACTGCACCAAGGTAGGTGAGGATGGAGTCGTCATCCTGGCACTCAACAACATTAATCAAAGGCGAGTATTCTTCGATCACGTCTGGATACACAAAAGGGGAGAGAATATGGGTCTTCACCATCGCGTTGATAAGTGAGAGGACCTAGGAAGATAGCATTCACGAAAAAAAAAGTTAGGAGGGATAGATTCTCGGGTCTATCGACTCCGTGGGTGAAGATGGCAAAATGGGTGTTGATGGTTCGGAAGGGGTGACTTCGTCGTCTTCCTGGATACAATTGACATGAGGTTTCTTCGGTGTAGGTGGTTCAGAAAATCCAAGACCACTACGATCTTTGTGTTTACGTGTAGTCATGGGAATGATCGTATGTCGGCCTTGTTCATAAAGACCGAAACAAAAACCTTTCCAAACATAGCGAGTCAGGAAGGTGAGGGCGAAATGACGGTTGGTTAGATGTTGAAAATTAGATTGAAGAGAACCACACCAAAGGAGGTTTATGGGTGACAGAGGATGCGTTGACACCCCCATACGTTAGGTTGGTGCGGCAATTAGGTGGTCCGTAGGAGATCACCTCCCCCACACGATGGTCATAGGTAGGATGCGCATGTAACTGTCCATACTCTTGTGGGGTATGGAAGGTGCTAACATTGTATAGGTGGTACTCCCCTAGCGTAAGGCATTGAAAAAAACCTACCAAGGGATCCGAGGTTGGGATGTTGTCCGCGGGGAAGGAAGAGATATTCGTATCGTGGTTTCATTGGTCAAAGGTGTGGGTGCGGCTAAGGTGGATGGTTAAGGCGTGGTTGAAGTAGATGGTTGGGCCGGATCAATGGGTGCCTTGACTGGTACAAGCACATCATTAGGGCGGTATAACATATTACAAGTTTTGAAGGGGGAAGCGTCATTTGTGCATGTGTGTATGACTTCCCCTCATACTCGAATTTTATGCATCTATGTAAGGTGGAGGAAACACATCCCATAGCTCGGATCCAAGGGTGGCCTAACAACATGTTGTATTGGAACTCTCCCTCAAGGACATAGAAGAGTTCGGGCAAGGTACGTGGCCCTACACAAATGTTAAGGATCACGGTGCCTAGGGTAGAAGTAATAACATCATTGAATGAACACAACATGGTGGGGTTGGCACACATGCAACTAGGAGGGATATTCATCTGTTGGAAGGATTTGGAAGAGACGATGTTTAGGCTAGCGCCCCCACCGATCATAACAGCGTGCCGGATGTTACGGGCGTAAGCCGAGATGAAAAGAGTGGGGTCGGGATCTTCTACACTAAAGATGACAATTTATTCTTTGGAAAACCGACAACAACGGCTTCACATGCACAGGACAAAGGTGGTTGTGGAGGTAGGTTGTTTGGTGAGAGAAGCAACATGGTTGGGTGTTAAGATGGAGGCAACGGGTAGGGTTTCGTTAGATAGGACCTCTATCCCTGGAGGATCTCAATTAGAGCTTCTTTGATGAGATTCGAGATG
This sequence comes from Taxus wallichiana var. yunnanensis, assembly GCA_018340775.1. Lineage (NCBI taxonomy): Eukaryota > Viridiplantae > Streptophyta > Pinopsida > Cupressales > Taxaceae > Taxus > Taxus wallichiana. The sequence goes on along the minus strand of CM031234.1, from coordinate 647,460,480 downwards.
TTTGAATGAGATCATAGAGTGTCATTTTACGAGGATATTGGTGAATTTTTTTGATCATGGTGCGATGGGAAACTCCATCAAAGACCTGGATAGGCAGTCCATGAATAACCAGTTTAGGTGGTGGTGCGATGGGATGGCGGAAGGAGAAAGAGAGGCCGCAGGTGTGCTCTCTTTAGCTTTTCCATTATTTTTCTGACCTCGAGTAGCAATGCTAATCATGTTGATCTCATGAATACGAGATGAGGAAGATGGCAGGGATAAGTCATTGTTCTCAAGAGGTGGGGTTGCAATGATGATAGATTTTGGTAAGGCAGGGACAGGTGGTATAGGAGAAGGGATTGAAGCTAAGGGATTTTCCCTCCGTAAGTTGTCTTTCTTAGATTTTCTATCCGAGATAGGCAACTGGCGAAAGATGGCTTTCAAAGCTTTGCATCCTTCTACATTGTGTCCTGGTGTGTGGTGGTAGGCACATATTTTAGATTCATCATAACCTATAGGTCGAGGTTTAGATGGATCATAGGGTCTGAGTGGGGGTAGGGAAATGGTCGCATCCCCTACCAACATATCAAGGATCTTGGCGTAAGATCCTTTGAGCGGGTCAAATTCAAATGAAGATGAGGCTATTGATTGAGTGAGTGAGATTATTGATTGTTTTGGTAATGGTTGGGTATGAGTGGTTCGTACGGGTGGTGGTCTAGGAAAGGGATTTTGATGATTGGGTTTAACTAGGCATGGCTTCTTCTGCGCAGAAGTCATGTTTAGCAAGTTAGATGACGAGGCCTGAGATGACATGGTGGAAAGAAAAACCATGGGGAAAGAGGAGCGACAAAAACAAGTCCTTCAATGATCGAGTTTACTTAGGGTTGGTAGGTAGGCAGGATACCTCGGGCGACGGTGTTGAGATGCCCGTGGATTTCTATATGGGTGCGCGAAGGTGCAGGTCGTGTTAAAGAAGACATGGGAGGCATGGTGTATTGAGGTAAGGTGGAGGGTAAGGCCCCAATATAGAAGGTAGGTGTGACGGTGAGGGTTGAAACCATGCCTAATGTACCGGTGTGATCGGGGTGAGGGTTTTAGTTGTGGCGGAGGCATAGATTGGACTCTAGGAGATTGGGTCTGTCTCTAGGTGGATCGACGACTTTATTTTGGATAAATCTAACCGTTTAGGTGGGTGCATCAGCCGGGTATTGGTGAAGTCCCAAGCATAGGGAAGGTTTGGTTAGGTTGATAGAGGTGGATGAGGTATTCGTTAGAGATGAGGGGGTGAAGGTGAGGACATAGGCATTTTGAACTTTTGTAAAAACTTGGGCATATGGTAGAGGTGTCCGGATTAGTCATCCGCATTTGAGTAGAGCATGGTGTACTCAAATGTTCCCATAAGACTCGTCTATCTTCTCGGGGATGACAATATTCACATGTGGATGGGAATTTTGGTATGGAATAGAAGTGGGATGTGATTCTCGTCCATGTGGGTGTGATACTGAGGGGCGAATGAGGCACTCGTATCAATGGGTGTTAAGAGGTCAACCGGTTGTTGGAAAGATTTAGGCGATGAAGAACCGATAGAGGAGGAGGGCATGTTAGAGGATCCATCATGGTTAAGGAGTTTGGTGAGGTAGGCTCGAGGGGTTTCTCCTCTAAGGATGACAGAAAAAGTGGCGATCCTTCCTCTTTTGTAGCAAGAGTGGTGGAAGGAGATGTTTGGGAAATAGATAGGTTGGATAACATCCGCTCATAGTCTTGTAGGGATGTGGTGTAAGAAGGCTCTTATATGAGAAGAGAACTCTGGGCAGTTGATTCCTTTATGGGTAAAGGAATAGCAGGGCTATCCTCTTGTCCTGATGAAGGAGAAGGGGGTGAGGACCCCTGCGTTGGTGAAGAGGCTTGATTCAGAATTTCCTCGATGGAAGCCCTTGGTTGGGAGTTGAAAACCTGCATGGATCTCATGCACACTCTTCTCCTCGGCTGAGGTTTCTTGGTTTGTGTTACTGTTAGATGAATGGTTTGGAAATGGTTTGTTGAAGATTTTTAAATTTCGATTAGCAAGGGCATTAGGATTATCGAGGGTTATATCCCCTACATCAACCATTTCCTGCACTATGTTTTTCAACATCTTGCAGTTTTCGTGGCTGTGTCCCTTCATGCGATGGAAGTTACAGAAGTCATTTTCTTTATACCAAGAAGGTATAGCATGGGTGGAATCAAACCCAGAGTGAGGTTTAATAGGAGGCAAGGTGAGAGCTCCTGCTTTAAGCAATTTGTCCAAGATCACATCATAAGTTTCTCCCAAGGGAGTGTACTTGATGGGCTCGACTTTATACTTATAGGTGGATTTTGGCTGGGTATTAGACGGTGCTTGAGATTTGACCGTCACCACGTGTATGGCTCCTTTTGATTTCGAAGCAGCCAATGCATGAGAGTTTGTGGTGTTGGGTTTGTTGGTGGAGTCTTGGGTTCGAAAATTTGAGTTTTTGTTATGCAACTTCAATTTCTCCTCCTCTAAGGCTCGAATCTCTAGTTTTCGAGCCATAGTAAAGGCCTCATCAAAGGTGCAGAAAGTTTGAATTTGGAGGGTGGGAGAAATGTGTTTAGTGTAGGCCCGTGTAAAGAGTTTGATGAGCTTGGCCTGAGGTAAGGCATAAGTAAGTTGGTTGATGAGGCCCCGCCATCGTCCAATGAAATCTGCGATAGACTTGTCTTCAAATTGTCGGATGGCATAGAGGTCGGTAATGGATACTTTCTTGGCAATATTGATGGAGAAGTGATCCAAGAAAGATTGGGCTAATTGGTTAAAGGAGAAGATTGAGTGCTAGGCTAAAGCACTGTACCACTCTAAGGTAGGTCCTAATAAGGACATGGGGAAGGTACGGAGTAGTAAGGCATCGTCATGAGCAATTAGATGGCAGGCATTTATAAATGATCGCAAGTGTTGTTGAGGGTCCTACTTACTACTAAAGCGAGTAAATTTCGGTAATTCCCATTGAGGAGGATATGTATGAAGGGGGACAGAAGGATGAATAGGCTCCCGACAAACTTGCTCGTATGTTAGGGTGTTTGACTTCAAACAGAATCCTCAAAATTTTGCATCTTGTCCATCATTTGTTTGATTAAATCATTGGTTGGGTCGGATGATGGTGTTGTCATCGCAAAAGCAGAGAGGAGGATTGGGCCAAGAACCGCTACTAAACAATGGTGGGGTTGAATGTTGATAAGGGTACTTGATGATGAATGTGTTGGGGCGGCCAAATAAGGGTGTCTTATATAAGATGTTGAGGCCACGGGATGAGTCTGCATAAATGAAAAGGTGGGCGGAGCCTAAGAGGGAAATCTCGTGTGGATATATGGTAGAGTGAGTTATGAAAGAGGCAATCTGGAGAGATGAGGTAGGGGAAGTGGACGGTTGTGATATGTGGAGCCCAGATTAACCAAAGGAAGGCCAATTGGTGCAATATGAACCACCAAAGCCACTGAGTGGGAGACGGGGCTAAGGATGAAGATGGTGAGGTGGAGTTATTAGGTGGGGAAGGGGCTAAGTGAGCATCTATACTAATAGGCATACCAAAGAGGAGCTGACCATTGGGTGTACGGTCAGGGGTATGAGACAAATAATATTACGGTGCTAGGATTAGCATCCAAAATTTTGGCAAAGTCTAGATCTCCTACAGGATCTTGGGAAAAGCACCGATGTGTAGGATTCCCATAGGATGAAAAGGGGTGACTCGAGGCAAAGACATGGAACAAGCATGTGAAACCATGGCTGCGGCTTGTTGCAGTGATAACAACCATGGACAAGAGGATACATCGAGAGAATTAGTCAATCGAGGAACGAAACAACAACAAAATTTTGGAATTGGTAGGTTCTTTGGTTTGTTAGGAAGCTAAACACGATAGAACGGATATCGGTCACAGTAATCGATAGCGTGTCGGTCAAACGGTAGCAGTGTCGGTCATTGTGAAGGCAAAGAGAGAATGTAAGAGGCTCTTGGTTTGGGGATAACAAGGCTTAGTATACCCACCAAACCGTCTCAAGTGATCACTAAGACGGCGTATAGAGAAAGAGAAAGAACTAAAAGGAAAAAAAGGCAAGATACACAAGAGAATCAAGAGACTAACCCTAGGATTAGTTTTAATCACTTTGGGCTTATGCCTTAGATGTAAGATGATGTCAATCCTAAACAAAAGACCTAAGGGAGATGTCAAGTTTGTTTTGGCTTGTAAGGCTACCTCAATCGGGTGGAGGAATACCGCGGGAAGGGGAGATGTTTGAGATGTTGTGTAGATTATGATGTGATTTGGTATGTGTTGTGCAGTGAGAGTAAGATTAATTTCTCATCAATACCATGGATATCACCCCCACGTGTACGACATGTTACTTAATCTATGTTCACTAGAATTAAAAGTAGCAAGCAAGAATGTGATGCACGTGTTTTAAACACAAATAGAAAATGATATTCGATGAAGCAAAGAAAGAGAAGAGGTTAAGAAGATGACTTTCACTAATGCAAAGATGCAAAAGAAAGACAAGTTCTTTTACCAAAATGAAAAAATATTTTGTGAATATTTAGAAGAAAGAAACAACAAGTGTGCTCCCTATATGAAAACAAGCAAGAAAGAAAGAAACCCAAGAAGGGTCCCACCGGGTGTGCAAAAATGTTTCGCACAAAATTTTGTTCCAGAATAGAGTTATTTCTATCTTTTCATTCTCTTGAGAAATAGATAAGGGTTAGGGCTAGGAGGAATACCTATTGAGTGTTGGGAAGGTGTGTGTGTACCGTAGAGAGATCAGACTGATTGTGAAGAGCTCCTTTTTTTCTGGGAAGGACTACCTGTAAATAAGAATGCAAGACCACCAGATTTTCATTAAACAATAAGTGAGGGAACTGCCTTGGGCCCAGGAAATATTGGACTTCCTCTCAAATGTGGTCATTTCCCTTTTAATACAAATTAATGCAAATGATAATAAAGAAGCTATTGTGAAATCACGATTTAGGTACCTCGTTACTAAAAGAAATAGAGACTAAACTACCAATAATAAAATGTCATGTTGTTTGTTTGGTCACTGGTTATTGATACGTTTAGATCAAGTTACAGGGATAGACAAGGCTGGATATGAGATTGTTTGGAGGTAAATAGGTGAAAGGTTGGTTTTTGGTATAAGTCACAGTGACCGATGCCGGTCACTGGATAACCGACCGTGGTTATAAAACTGGTACCGGTAGGGGATAACCAATATCGGTAGGGGCAGTGATTTAGGGGCTTTTAAATGGAGGTTGGTTGTAAGGTGGTTACGGGGTTTAGAAGGTTAGTAGATGGTTGAGGGGAGTAGTAGGGTGATAGAGAAGACTCAAAGAGTGAGAAAGTTTGTCTTTGGGCAATATAGAGATGGATGAATGAAGGTTAGGTGTAGGGTGCTGCTGGGTGGTAGATCCAGGAGTGAGCTTATAATCACTATGAATCAAAAGTTCACAAAGTAGTGTCTAGAAGCATACAAGGTAATAAAAGAGACTACTTACTAGTTTCTGATGCAGATGCAGGTCCAAGGAATGCAGTGGTGAAGGAAAGGCTCAGTTGGGATGATCCGCAATTGGAAGTGAGCTGATGAAACTATCCTCCGACTCTCCCAATGTTTGGATGAGTGTGACCGTGATCTAGTTGCTCAGTTACAGTCTTGGGCTCAATACTCCTCTCTGCAACCTCTTCTCTCTCTCTCACTTGTCCCTCTCTTGCAAAATGAATTTGGATCCCTTTGTTTTGGTTGGGGGAGGTCATTTACAGGGAACTGATGGTGGTTACCTAACCGACGCCTGTCGCGCGTAGGGACCGATGTCGGTTAGGTAAAAGTTGGCTATTTTTAGTAAAATAGCCAACTTTCCCTCCTTTTCTCCCAAGGGGTCAATTGTGGGCTTGGTCAAGTCATTATTAGGTTCATTTTGGTGTGGGTGAGGGGTGATGAGTCATGGGTGTGGGTCTGGACCAAGTTATAGGTCTTAATTAGGTTAGTTTAGGGTTAGGGCTAGGTCATGGTGAGGTGGCGAGGTGAGGTGGCAGGGTTGGAGATGTGGATTTATTAATTATAAGGTAATTAATAAATAATTAAGTGTGTAAGGTTTAGGTGGTGAGGTAGGGTTAGGTTGTGAGACGAGATGCGGGGCACAGGGCATCGTAAGACCCAAATTTGGTGTCTACAACCACTTTGCCACTTCCACAAATTGACAGTACCTATTGGGTAGGAGGATCAGGTTATAGGATAGGTGGATTGATGATGCGAGTGATGGATAGGTATAAATAGTGGTGGGCGGCCTAGCTACAAGAAGTACCTCCCAAGCCCAGAAACCAGATTTATCCACCATTCAGCATCTGAGAGACGACGCCCTACACGGGCGGTGGCGACCACGATTGCCCAATGGGGATGGTACAAGGGTAGTTAGTAGCATTAGCGGAAGAGGTGGCTGCATTACATGCACAAAAGTGGCCAATCTAAAGGTCCAAATAGCCTATGGTGGAGACGGGGATGGTGATGATGGTCGGTGGCCACCTTACAGCGCAGTTACTGAGTGGTTGCGAGGGGCAGCTAGTCACTACATAGGTGCAGTCACGGGGTTACAAGGCTAGCTAGCCCGCACAGGCATAGATCTAGACCTTATAGGCCAAGATATGTGCACAAGGGCATAGGCCGATAACACCTCCATACAGTGCGAGACAGGTTCCAGTTCACAAGTAGGGCGGGACAGGTCCCACAGACATGTACGGGAGCCGAGGCTAATGGGCCCACCACATATAATACCCCTATCTAGGTTACAAGATGCCTTAGGTGAGGCTAGATACTATCAGGATCAGTTGATAGTGGTCGGGATAGATTTTCTATCCTATAGAGAGTACAGGGCACAATAGGCCTCTAGTGAGAGGATGAGATCCCGTACTCATAGCATGGAGAGCAAAGGGAACCATCAAGCCTTGAGACATGATCAGGGTGAGGCCACCAGCTCACAGAGGCCAGCTCCAAGTGATGTACCAGTAGGGGGCCGACCACGACCTATGGTGGGTGGTGAGATGATATCAAGTTGTTAGATAGGAGTGAGGAGGAGACTAGAGAGACTGACATGGAGGATGTCTAACAAGATGAGGCTTGATGCCCATCCTTGTATTTTGATGTATTTTAGTCATTTTTGATATATACCGGCCTACATGTCAAGACGGTGAGGCTATATATGAGATTTTTTAGAGACTGGATTATATACACCGGCCTACATGTTGGAGACATTTGATAGTTATGTATATGGATACACATGTTTGGATATTGTATTTATAGAGATGATGATGATTATGGTCATTATGTGCTTGTGTTGATACAATTTTATTATTATGCATAGATGGATTTAGGATAGGTGTGTTAGGCATGGATGGAGTCAGGTTATAGGCATGGATCGAGTTAGGTTGTAGGCATGGTTGAGTCAGGTTGTGGTCTAGGCATGGATTGAGTCAGGTTTTAGGTATGGATGGAGTCAAGTTATAGGCATGGATTGAGTTAGGTTGTAGGCATGGTTGAGTCAGGTTGTGGTCTAGGCATGGATTGAGTTAGGTTTTAGGCATGGATGGAGTTAGGTTATAGGCATGGATCGAGTTAGGTTGTAGGCATGGTTGAGTCAGGTTGTGGTCTAGGCATGGATCGAGTTAGGTTGTAGGCATGGTTGAGTCAGGTTGTGGTTTAGGCATGGATCGAGTTAGGTTGTAGGCATGGTTGAGTTAGGTTGTGGTTTAGGCATGGATTGAGTCAGTTTTGTTTTAGGCATGGATGAAGTTAGGTTTTAGGCATGGTGGAGTTTAAATTGGTTGAGGTTGTAATTCATTAATTTGTGCAATGAATGATGATATGGGTCATGTTTAAGATGTTTTATAATACATGCATGATGATGGTAAAGAAATGGTAGTCATAATAAATGTATGTTTTGCTGATGATAAAAATGTGAAGCAACTTGTTGTTTGTTTGGTTTAATTTCCAATTTTTGATATAAAAAGGAAACTAAGTAGGGTAAAATGTGATTGGGGAAAATGAAAGATGAATTGGTTAGGGTAGATAGTGGCTGAGCTAACCTCCAAGGGCCCCATGCCTCGAGAGTGCTGCCTACATAGTCCCGGCTAAAAGGGACCTCAGGCCGATGTAGTTCTCCCATAAGCTAGGGAAGAATGTGAGGAGGTAAGAGTATGGGTGGGTATGTTATAGGCATGATTGAGTCTAGGTCTGTTAGGTATGGGTGAATTGTGGGCTCATTGGTAGAGGTGATGTTGAGTGTGGTGGAAGAAGAAGATGACCCAAAGGTAAGCGTTGAGGACCAAGTCCTGTATAAGGTAATCAATACATAATAAGGAAGGTTAAAAGATAAGAGGAGGCAAGAAAGCCACTTGATTGGTTAGGATCATAACGAGTAAGTCATACCTGAGATAGGCTGATGAACATAAGACCCTAAAGACATTGCATGATTGATTATTCTAAAGGTGTAAAGTAGTCACATGACCACCAAATGTCACAGTTCCACGAGGTCCCTTGAGGTGGTAGGAAATGAGAGTGCGAATGGTGAGAGGGTGAAAAGTGGTTAGTTTTTATATGGTACTAGGTAGCATGCCTTTGTGGTAAGAGATCCAAGGTCACAATGGGAAAGTCCATGACTAAAAGGCTATTTTTTTTAACTGATGTTTGAGATAGATTGATTGATGCGGGAAGTCTATATGGGATGAGGAAATTAACTCCTTGAGGTCTTTGTGAAGTTGATCAATGTGGGAAGCTTCAGATTCTCTTTCTCTTTTTTTGAAAGAAATTTACATAGCTGTCCTTCGAGGGAGCAGTCTATTTATAGCAGTGATTGTAGAGAGAAAGATGTCCTTTTGAGGGAGTCATCTCTTTATTGGAAGTTTGACTCAAGGAGTTGGATCCCATGTGAGGGATTTTAAGTCATGGACAAGACTAAGGTGAAGAATAGGATTCTTGTTCAGAAAGTAGGGTGAAATGACCATGGGATCTCATCTAAAGGTAGACAAAAAGTATCCATGAGAATCATGCTATGTGCAGTGTTGTGGTACACATAATTAAGAGAATGTAAAAAGTGACGGGTACACACATGATTCTTATTTAATCGTTGGTGATGGCATAGGAAGTGGATAACACTCAAGGGATGAGCATGGAAAGAGGTAGAAGGTGAGGTAGGACTAAAAGTCAACAATAGAATGGTCAAAGATGCAAGGCGTTAAGGGGCTCAAGTTTAGGTTTACCATTGATTGAAGATAAACGATAAGCACCTGATCCATAAGTATGAGTCACGATGTATGGTCCGAGCCAATTAATAGAAAATTTTCCCCATTTACTTTTTTATGTTTTGGTTACGTGTTGATTTTATTTCAGGATAAGGTCATAGACATGAAAGGTTCATTCATGGACATGTTTGTCATAGGCACGTTTGATACATTTTGGTAAACATGCAGATGGTCAAGAGAATTAAGACGACGTTCGTCTAAGTAACTCAAGTTGTGTTAAATGGTCCCGACGAAAGTCATCATTAGTGAATATGTCATGGAGAGCAATGCAGAGTGAGGGAATATGGACTTCAAGAGCTAGAACAACCTCTATATACCGTAGACCGTAGAAAAGGACGTGGTAGCAATGGAAGTATAGATACTAGTGCGGTATGCCCATTGTGGTGAAACGAATGTGTGTATGCCAGTCCTTCCCAAAGATCGTTAACCATTTTCATGAGAATTTTGTTCTGTGGTTTTGTTGGTGGATTCGGTTTGGCCATTAGTCTTTGGATAATAAGGTGATGAGAAACACAACCTGAATGCCAAAGGCATAGAAAGTTTTCGCAAGGTTTTATTTTTAAATTGTTTTCCGTTATCGGTGATGAGGTGATGTAGGACACCAAAGCGACATATGATGTCATGATTGATGAAAACACATATTTTCTTGGCTTTTATGGAAATGATAGGTATGGCTTCCATCCACTTTGTGTAGTATTCGGTGGCGGTGATCATCCATTGATGTCGTTGGGAAGAATGTGGGATGATCTCTCTGACAAGATCCAAACCCCATTAAGAGAAGGGCCAAAGGTCACGTGTGACCTACAAGGCATGACTAGGTGTATGATGAAGGTTGGCATGTTGTTGGAATTTTACACAATGCTTGACGTAGTCACAACAATCATGGTTGAGGTTTGGCTAGTAATAGCCTAGGAAAAGAATACACTTAGCAACAACGAGGCCACTGAAGTGACCACCGCATATGCCATCATGAACTTCCTTCATGGTATAAGGAATTTCAGAACTCGTAAGGCACGGTAAGAGAATGCCATCGAAGCCACATTTTTAGAGGAGGTAACCATGATGACGTAATGAGAAAACTTTTTGAGGAAGGCCTACTGTCCATTATGAGTGAGGTCGGGAGGCAAGATGGAATGGGAAAGGTAGTCTAAGTATTGTTTATACCAAAGGTCACTCGGTGTCGTGGGTAGAGGTTCCTACAAAGTAAAATTTTTGAGGTAAATAATAGGAAGATTGAAGTCTTTGTACGGTGACAAAGATTTTAGAATCGGGAGGTGAAGTGGGTATTTGAGAAGCCAAGCAGGCCATGGTATCTGCAAATTTGTTGGTTGAACATGGGACATTTTGAAGGGCATAGCAATCGAAGGTGGTAAAAAGTATGTCTACGTGATGTTTATACTTTTGAAGTGTTTCATTATGACATTGGTATATACCATTGACTTGGTTTACGACCAATTGGGAATCACCAAAGATGTTGATGGATTTGAAATTGAAGGTATATGCAGCTTGGAGACCTAATACGAGCGCTTCGTATTCAGTAATATTATTTGTACAATCAAAATCAAGTTTGAAACAAAAATGCATGGGTTCACCATCAAGAAGAATGAGGATAACACTAGCCCCACCCCCACGCTGACACTTAGAATCATCGAAGAAGAGTGTCATTTGGTATGTGGGCTCGTCCAAGGAAAGGGAAGCAATTGACTCATCTGGAAAGTCAAAATTAGAAGGTTGATCCCCAGAAAGAGGTGTGTCAGCCAATTGGTTGGTGATGGCTTGGCCCTTGATGAACTTTTGATGGATGAATTCGATGTTGAGGTCAGCCGAAGTATAAGCTAGCGCGAGGCACGTTGATTTTGGTAAGGTTTGGCATACATGAAGTGTAGGGGTTGGTGTTGGTCACAACATAAGTTTTGTGATTAAGTAGGTAATGGCGGAGTTTCGTGGCAACAAAAAAATAAGGCTAAGAAGAGTTTTTTTGGCATGGGTGTATTGGGTTTTGTAGTCTAAAAGAGTACAACTTATGTAATAAACCACATGCTCCCTATGTTGTTCATCGCGATGAGTGAGCATGGCCCCAAGGAGTGATCGGTAGCTGAGATGTATAGGTAGAAGGGTTGATCGTATTTAGGTGGAATGAGTACGGGTGGTTGGAGAAGGTATTGTTTTAAGGCCTCAAAAGCTTTGTGGTAGTCATTATCCCATTTAAAGGAGACATCCTTCTTGAGAAGATGATGAAATGGTTGACACCGATTAGACAATTGCGAGATGAAACAGTGAATAGACTATAACTTACCTTGTAGGCTACGGAGTTGCTTAAGATTAGTGGGTGGAGGAATTTCAAGAATGGCCTTGAATTTAGTAGGGTCAACTTCTATACCATGTAAGGAAATGATAAATCCCAGGAGCTTTCCTAAGAGAACTGCGAAGACACACTTCTTGGGCTAAAGGCGAATGCAATATTTAATAAGGTAGTCAAAGATGGTTTTTAGGATGGTGAGGTGCTCAGAGCAGAATTTAGATTTGGCTAGGAGATCATCCACGTAATCTTCTAATATACGATGCATGATGTCATGGAAGATATAAGTCATAGCCCATTGATAGGTGGCCCCAACATTTTTAAGGCCAAAAGGCATGACTCGGTAGTAGAAGGTCCCCAAGGGGTGATGAATACTGATTTTGTGTTGATCCTCTAGGCAAGCAAGATTTGGTTATAACCCAAGAAGCCATCCATGAGTGACAGGATTTCATGACCAGCGGAAGGTCAACCATTGGTCAATACTGTAAAGGAAAGTCATTTTGGGCAAGCTAGATTGAGGTCACGAAAATCAGACAAATGTGGAGTTCCCTGCCGCCTTAGTGAATGGGACAATGTTGGAAATCCACCGGGATAATCAATGGGTAAGATGAAAGAAATAGAAAGGAGATGCTGAAGTTCTTCTTGACCAAAAGAGCAATGCGAGGGTGTACTTTCCTCAGCTTTTGTTTGACAGGTTTGGCATCAGAAATGGTTACGATATTATGGACCACTATGGTGGGGTCAATACCAGGCATGTTTGCATAAGACCAAGAAAAGCATGGTCATGGTTTTTAAGAAAGGAAGTGATGGCTTCCTGTTTAGCATCATCTAAAGATTGACCGATCTTTAGGATGTGTGGTCGTCTTGAGTATGAATGTTGATTTTGATAGTTGATTCATTCAACATGGTTTGCATCTCGATGGTAATGACAAATGAATATATGAGTATTTAGCACCAATGTAGGTGAGTATAGATTCATCATCTTGACATTGAACGATGTTAATCAAAGGTTAATCATCATCGATCATTTTAGGATACAAGAAGGGAAGAGAGGAAGGAGCCTCACCCTCACGTTGATAAGTTAGAGGCCCTAAGAAAATGGTGGTTATAAAAAAGTTAGGAGGAATGGATTCTAGATCCATCAAATCCATTGGTGAAGGTGGTGATGGTGGTGAGGAAGGTGGAGAGGGGCCAATGTCCTTAATGAGTTCAATGTGGGCCTTTTTGATAGGTGGTTCTGTAAAGCCGATACCACTACGGTCATTATGTTTATGGGTAGTACATGGAATAATAGTATGGCGGCCTTGCTCGTAAAAGCCAAAACCAAAACCTTTCCACGCACATCGGTGTAGGAAGGTGTGGGTGAAACGGCAATTGGTAAGGGATTGGAAGTCGAGGAAAATGGGCAGGTTTGTGATTGTGGTTGGTGTGTAAGTGGTAGTATCAAGTCCCCCATAGGTGAGATTGGTACGAAGGTGGGGAGGACCATAAAGGAGGTTCTCTCCTATATGGTGATCATAATGAGGGTGTTGGTGAAGACTTCCGTATTCATGTGGGGTAAGGAATGTATTGATGCTATAAAGGTGAAACTCCCTAGAGTGAGGCGTTAAAAATGCCTTCCAAGTGATCGAGTGGTTGGTATGTGGGTATTTGGAATAGATGATGTGTCGAGGTTCGCTCAAATGTGGAGCCAACGGATTGGGAGGCTGATGGTTTGGGTGTGGAGGTTGTGGTAGCATCAAGAATTGAGGATGTTGGTGTGATAGAAGTAACGACTGCACTAGTGGGTGGAGGTGTAGATGAAGAGGTAGTGGTCATGGAGCTAGACACTTGAATGGGTATAAGCACGTCATTGGTCGGTAAATCATGTTGCATGTTTTGAAAGATGATGGATCAGCCGAATGGTATAGGTGTGTCCTTTATGCTCAAACTTTACACAACGATGCAAAGTGGAAGGAACACAACCCATAACATGAATCCGTGGTCTACACAAGAATAGGTTATATTGAAATTCCCCCTTCAAGATGTAAAACAACTATGGAACAAAGCAGTGTGGGGCCTACGTGGACATGGAGGATGATGGTGCCAAGTGTAGAGGTGATATCATCATTGAAGGAACACAACATGACATGATGTTTATGCATGTAATTGTTAGGTATGCACATTTGAGTGAATTCATGGGAGGAGATGATATTAATCCTAAGCGCCACCATATGATCATAACATGTCGTACATGTATATCGTTGATGTGGAAAAAGATGAAGAGAGCTGGGTCCGGGTCATCGATTTAGTGCGGTGTGATCTCCTCCTCCGAGAAACTAAGGAGGCTACTTAGTGAGTAGGTGGAGGTGTGGATAAAGGTGGTAATTTGGTGAGAGAGGCTACATGATGGGGTGTAATAATGGAGGCTACGGGTGTAGGGTCATTGGGTAAAACCTCAATAGATTGTAAGACCTCCATGAGAGCTTGATGATGGGATTCTAAGGTTTGGATGAGGTCATACAGAGACATTTTGAGGGGGATGGTGCAATTGTTTGAGCATGGCACGATGTGTAACCCCGTTAGAAATAGGATATGTGGGGCCGTGGATAGTGATTTTAGGTGTAGGTACAAATGGTATGTTGGGTATAGGGTTGGTCGGTGGGTCGGTTTCCTTTTCCTTGCCTTTGTCCTTCTAAGCACGGGTAGCAACATGGATCATGTTGATCTGAGGTGGGGAGGTAGGCAAGGTAGGTGAGCCATGAAAGGTATAGTGACATGAAGGGAAAAATCCTAGTGGTGGGAAGGAACCTTGTGAGATGAGTTGAGCACACTGACATTTGGGTGGAGGTTTGATGAGTTCTTTGATGCAAACCATGTTAATTTCAAATCTCGAGAGGTGGTTCTAGGAGTTGTGGGGGTAAAGGTCTAGGTCGTTGAGTAGGTAGTGAGGGAAGAGCTGTGGGAATGGGTGTTGGTGAAATGGGGTCCTCATCAAGATCATCATCGTCAAAGTTTTCTTCAGGAGGACACAACTAGATAAGAACAGTTTTTAAAGCTTTGTAGTTCTCTACATCGTGCCCTGGCACACGATGGTAGGAAATTTTTTTGTGTCATCGAACCCCTTTGGTTTGGGTTTGAGTGGGTCATAAGGTTTGAGAGGTGGTAATGTGATGACAGAAGTTTCAAAGAGGTTGGCTAAGATTTTGGCATAGGACCCCGTTAGTGGATCACAATGGGAAGTGAAGGTGGGTTTGGGTGTAGGCACGGTAGACTATAGAGGAATAGTTTTGCATGAGGGGGAGTAGGTCGAGCTATGATTTTAGGTATTGGTGTGATCTTAGGCATTGGTCTTCTTTGTTTGGGTAGGGTATGGTAGATGAACTGGCAGGAGAGTGTGTGGTTGTTTTGACTACCTTATTGGAGGGTAGCATATTTTTGTCTTTATGTTGCACCTTCTTGGGTAAAGGTGATACAGAACACGAGCTCTAGAGGGAAAGGTGGATGGTGGAAGGGGGCATGTCACCCATGGGGATAATGGAGGTGCTGTGAAGGTAGCTGGCATGGGTTGTGAAGGAGGTGTGAGGGAAAGAGACTAAAATGTCGGGGGTAATGCAGAAGCTATCGATGGTATTAGAGGTATGAGTGGTAAAGATGTTGTAGGTGCGGGCATAAGTTGTTTGGTGCTTGGGTATGGTAGAGGTCTACGAGGGCTGAATGGGTTGCTACATTTTTAGTTTACTGATGGGTGGAGGTTTCGGGACGAGGTCCTAGGACGGACGGAAAGGGTGAAGGTGATGAAGGTGTAATCGGTGAGGTTGGAGTATGAGATTTATGGGATTGGTTCTTCTGTTTGGGGGGCTGGAGTAGGTTTGGTGTTGGCTTTGGAGGATGTAGCTAAATCTAATTTTATGGGTGGATGAGTAAGGTTGGTGGTTGGGATGACCCCTAAGGCAGTAATAGGTTTAGGCAAGGAAGATGATGTAGGTGTGGGTTTGGATTTAGATGCATGTTGGGTTATGGGTAGAGGTGTGAGTTGAGTCATGAGGGGTATCATGGTGGAATTTGTGGTAGTTGTAGTTGTGTTTGGTTCAATTGGCCAAAATACTTTTGGGTAGATAGTGGAAGTGTCAGCAAGTGACATCTGCATTTGTGTTGAGATAGGAAGTAGAAGATGCCCCCAAAGTAAGGCCCTATCCACATAATCTAATCGATCACTAGGCATGAAAAAGGCACTACTGTAGGTGAGGTTGATGAGGATCCAATGGAAATTCTTGTAAAATGAGTCTTAGAGATGGGGAATTTGCTAGCTTCGGCTTCTGTGGGTAAGAGAGCCGAAAGTAAGTCCGCAGGATTTTGGGTAGCTAATGGAGAATGGTCACCTAGAGGCAAAGGTATTTCTACTGGATCCTTGATAGGGGAGGAGAAAATGGGTGCTCCTCTATGGGTGGAGGAGATAAAAATCCTCTTTCATGGGTTAAACATGTACTGTAGGTGACGATTCTCTAGGTGGAGAAGCCAAAGGTGAAATGATCTCAATGTTAACAGGAGGCTCCTTCACAGGTGAGGGAGGGGACGAAGGGTGTTCCTTTACGGGTGGAGGAATAGGTGAGGTGGGTTCAAGTGTAGGTGGAGGACTTCGGGATAGGATTTCCTCGATGGAAGGAATATGAGGTAACGGGGCAGCCACAGGTGCATCACTCGAAAATAAAGCACGGACCTCATGAGTATGGTTATCATGAGTTGAGGCCTCTCTAGTTCGATTGGAAGAAGAGGCATGATTAGGAAAGGGTTTCTTGAAGATGTGTAGGTTTTGATTGGCAGGTGCATTGGGATTATCCAAGGTTAACTCACCTTTCTCGAGAATTTATTGAACAATGTTTTTAAAAGGGATGCGGTGCCATCACTACTATGACCCTTTACTTGATGATAGTTACAGAAGTCATGCTCTTTATACCATGTGGGTGTGGGGAAAGTAGGGTTAAAACCAATGTGTGGTTTTATGGGAGGAAGGGTGATGGCCCCAGCTTTAATGAGCTTTTCTAAGATAGAAGAATAAGGTTCCCCAATTGTGGTGTATTTCCGTTGTTCCCGTCTGAATTGAAAATTCTAGACAGGAGAAATATTTGATGAGGGACTAGCCTAATTTGATGGATGAGCTGGGCCGGCCTTGAGTACCATTGCATTAGTAGTTCCCTTGGATTTTGAATAATTGTTACGTACTTAAAATGTTTCACCCGATTCTAGAGGATTTCTTCGAATGTTGATTTTGAAATTGATAAGGGTAAAGGGCTAGGAGGAATACCTGTTAAGATGTTGGTTGTAGGTTATTGTGCACGTATGAATTCTGAATCCATAGCTAATCGTGGGAGATTCCTTTTTTCTTGGAGGAACTACCTGAAATGGAAAACAAGACCACTAAATAATAGTAAAACAATATATGCAATGGATCGACTAACGTGTGCTAGATCCAGAAGTGTGATACTTCCTCGATGGCTATCAACCCACTATTTAAAACAACTTAATGCTATCAATAAAGGAAATCCTACTGTAGTTAAAATGATTTAGGTATCTCATTCATCTACAATAAGCAAATTCATTAACAAAGTTAAGCTATAAGCGAATCAAGGTCAAGGTGTTGGTCAAGGTACTGAGTACGGGTCAAGGTGAGATTCTGGGTGGTTTTGGGTATTTGGTGGAGGTTTAGAAGCTCTATTCTTGGTTTCTGGTAAAAGACACAGAGATCGACATCAGTCTAGTATGACCGATGTCAGTTTAGGTTAACCGGTGACGGTTGTGGGTAATCGCATCGGTATGGTCGTGGTACAGAAACTTAGTAAAATGGGGTGGGGTGATAGATTTGAGGCTAGATGGGAATGGAAGGGCAATGATAGGGTTTGTGTGGGTCTCAGGTATGCACAGGAATGATTAAAATCTAGATATGGGTAGTTCAAGGGTATGGGTAAAGGATGGTCAAGTTTACATGGAGGTAAAATGGTGGTGGAATGAAATGAGGGTAGAAACTAGTAACAACAACAAAAGAATCTACCAAATGATAAATGGAAAAATGTTGGTTAACAAAGCACTTACCGCTTGTATGAGCTTGACGTCTGGTTGGTAATGGTGGGTGATCAAATGGAATGAACTTGATGTAGTGCTGACGCTTCCCCGAGATGCTCCCATGAAGGCAAAAATGACTTTGTGGTTGCTTTAGGTACTGGCTATGGATGCTTTGATGCGCGTGCTAATGCTGGTTCTGCTTGCATGTAGCTCTGGTTTCATCACTTGTTCTCAAAATATGTGTTCACCTCTAAACAATGTGCCAACCTCAAAATAAGGTTTTTTTGGGGGTTAAATGGTAACCAATGGTGGTTCTGGGTTGACTAAGTGGTGGTTTAGGGTGACCGGCGTCGGTTAGGTGGGATTTCCTAGGTTTTCTAAAATGGGCAGATCCTTTTGATTTTCTTGGATCTCACCCATTTTTGTTCCACTGAGAATAGAATGGAAACCTCCTTCTAATGGATGGGAATGTGGTTAGAGGGAATATAGGCTTTGATTTTTAGGGTTTAGGTAGGTCTTAGTTAGTTATGGCAACATACTAAGAATAGGTCTTAGGGTGAAGTGGCTAGATGAGGTGTCTAGGTGAGGTGGATATGTAGGCATTATCTCAATTAGGATATTAAAATAATAAATATTGTGAGATAATGAATTAATTTAATTAAATTAATATTAGAGTGGGATGAAAGGGGCCATGGTTAGGTGAATGTGTTCAAGGTGTTTGTTTGACGAGGGACCAAGGGGAGTGTGACCCAATTTTGGTGTCTACACATATAATAGTGATGTTGAAAAATATCCCGGCATTTAAGTGGACAAAGTGGAAGGAAAGAAAGTTTTTAAAGCTATCAAGAATGATATATCTCAAGCTCTATCTCTCATTAATACATAATTTTCCAAATATTTCATGCTCTATGATTTTAGTGGTTTGGACACCATTTCCGCAATCCTAGTGTAGTAGAACAAAGAGGGATCCGAGAAACCAGTTTCCTTCTTCAAGAAATTTTATAGGAATATGAATTGAGGTAATCCTTTATTGAGAAGCATGTCCTCATAGTTATCAAGAGCTTGAAAAATTTCAAGCACCTAGTTTTAAACAACAGGATTCAGCTTGTTAGTCTCCCATGTGGGAGTCAAGGACTTCCTCTTGAATAAGGATTTGAATGAGAAACGGTAGGATGGATCACCCATGTCATGGAATATGACATAGAAATCAAGGTCACTAAATTGGTCCGTGGAAAGGGATTATGTGAACAATTAGCTTCCAATCTGCAGTTGAAACAAGTGATGGAAAATAAGCTGTTTTAGTGTTGCAAGACAATCAAGAACAAGAAGATGATAGTGTGCCTACCCATTATTGGACTCGGGATATGATACATTTCATACAAATAGGTTTATGCCCTCTAGAAATGAGGAAAGAAAAAAGAGATGTTTTCGAATTCAAGCCATTTCATATCCGATTGTTGATGTTGTTTTGTTCAAAAGGGTCATGAATGGAATCCTATTCAGTGCATTGGCACAAGTCAAATTTTGAAGGTGCTACATGAGTTTCATGATGGAGAGGCCAGAGGTAACTTTTTTGTGTACGCAACAACTATGTAGAAAGATCAGGCCTTGGGCAAGAGGTCATTTGACAAGAAAGCCAAAGTAAGGACCTATTAGGAAGAGGATCTAGTTTTGAAATGGGATACAGATTGGGCTAATCCAGGTAGACATTCAAAGTTTGATGCCATTTGAAGTGTCCCCTACATGGTCATAGAATGTAAGAGTAGCAATTACTTTTGACCTGTCTATTTTTGATGGAGAGGAACTTCCGATTCTGGTTAACAAAATCTATCTTAAACATTGCTATTGAAAGGGAATTCTCACTGTGTATATATTAACTTAGGAATTTTAATTCCTCTAAGTGTGTACGTACATTGTCTTGTTATAGATTAGATTTCAATTTACCTAAGTGCCTTCAAAGCATAGGTTTTATTGTTCTTGGTTGTATCATTAGACAATTTAATGTGCTTCCCAAGATGAATGTTGTAACAAGAAAGAAGTTCATATTTCAGAGGGAACAACCTGTAGATTTCAAGAGAAAAAAATGTAAAGAAACTAAAATCAGGATAAAGGATAGGTTTTACTAAGTTTTCACTCTTTGAGTCCTTCAAGATCAATCACAGGTGAACTTCTAGTGTCCCCGCATAGTCGAAAGTCAGCGGGAAAGGTAGCCTTTACCGGGTTCATCTAGTGGTTTCCCATGGTCGAAAGAAGAAGATCAACCTCAAATTTCTCTTTCTTGATTTTCAGGTTTGTTTCAGTTAAAAATATAATGAGAGTAAGAATTTATGGCATTCAACAACATTTTGAAAGCAATAATTTAGAAGTAAGAGAAGGGTTAATAATTAATAGAGTTACAAGATGTCTTAACTCAGAGAATGTCTTATTTAAAATTCGTAGCTTGCTTATACATGCCAAAAATCATCAATTTTTTTGTGATTCATACTTGGTAGATTAGGGTTGTAGAGAGGAACATGTGGAAATTATAGGTTAATACAATTTTCCACTCTCACAATTTTAACTTCAAAATTTTCTTACAAAGATTGAGAGTGCGAAAGCAATCGAAACAGCCTAGTGTCTTCAAGTGGTTTTAGTCAAAAATTTAATAGGTACAAATCAGTTACTGGTGTTATCGATTATGACTCCATTCCCAATGGACATATCAAGGCTATTAGTCTCATGAACATCTAGCAGGAAGATGTCCCCATGAGTCACAAAATTGTTATCCAATTTGGCCCGTTTGGCCAAATTGGACAACAAGGACATATAGAGACCTAGACACTAGACATATCCCCTAAGGATAAAATTTGGTTACTAGAAGTTTCTAGAGATTTGAGAGCACATTCAAGGAATTATGGAGAAAAAATCATAATCGAAGAATTTTTTTCCTCTTTTGGGTTTTGACCCTTAAAATCAACTTAAAAAAATATGAATTGTGGGTCTTGTGGGCCCATACCCACCAAAGTGAGAAAAATCAAAGACAAAACATGTCAAGCCTTAAAACCCCTTGGATTTATTCTACATCATGCCTTTGACACAAAAATTTCAAAAAAATCTAAAGGATCAGTCGAGGGGTCAAAATTTGCATTTTGAGCCTCAAAGGGCCACCATAGAGCTAAGAAAATAGGTCGACGATCCGGATGATGCATTTGGGAGTGAGTAAGTGGAAAGATCACTTTGAATAGCTTGGTTAGCTACATAGAGAGTCAAGTTGTGTAGGTATTCAGATGAGCTGAATTGGCTCTACGCATGAAAGGAAAGGCTCAATGACACATGTCGAGCTCCTTGAGCTCGGGTTTGATAGATAAAGTGACATAGGTGGATGATCCATGGAATGAATTAGGGGGTGAGTTTATAGTTGTCTCAAGATAGTGAAGAGGATGAAATGGTCAGTGAGCTCATAAAAATATGGTGGCTCAAACAATGCGTGAAGAATGTGGCTCTGGTTTGAGCCGAGTGAATCACGAGAGAATGGAGGTCGGTGGGGGCCGACTCATCTCAAGAAGTGTAAGGAGAAAGTAAACTCAAAGGTTCAAGCTTTGTGTGGGTTCAAGTAACTCGGGAGTCGAGCATGCATTTATGGCAAGGAATCTTGTGTGAGGTGGTCGGGGAAGCTCGGGAGTCAAGTTGAGAAGAGAGTGGAGGAACTCCAAATTCTGAAGAGTTCGGAATTCGGAAGTTGGAGCATTTGAAGGTCTGGCGAAAGCATTTAAGAGCTGGGCAAGCGTTAAAATTTTAAACGATGTGCAGAAAATGTCTGAACCTAATATGGCTTAAAGTTCAAAACACATGGTTAATGTGGTGAGTCATGGTGAGTTCAGAGGTGGGCATTTTGAAGTTTCAGGGGTAGGAAGTTTTGGAGGTCAAGTGGGTTGTTTTTCAAAGTTTAGGGCGTGCCATGTTCGAAAAGGTAGGGTTCGAAACCCTGAAAATGTGACTCCCACACAAAAAAATTCAAACAATCTCGTTGAGTCAATGCGTTGAATGCCGAGTTGGCTTATATGAGATGGTAGGTTGAAATTTGAACGCCGATATAGAAGCAACTCAATGGCATGCAAGCAGAACCAATTTGCATTGAAGATGAGGGTTTGGTAGGTATATTATGAGCTCGACGGTGGATGCAAAACCCTAAACATAGCCCGAATTCAATCTAGCATAAAAATTAGAATTTTTTTGCCATTTTTAGACAAATTTAACTTTTTGGAAAGGGGATTCAATGAAGAATCCAATGTACACTCTAGATTTCGAGACTAGGGGGTAGGTGGAGATTGAACCCAGTCAAGCAACCAATGCAAAATGATGATAAATTCTCTTACACACAACCATTTTTAGCAAAATTATAGTTGATGGAAAGATAACTCCAAACTCTATAACATGGAATGGATGGAGATGGAAATTTAATGTGCTTGGTGGGAAAATTTTCATGATGAATTTAAAGGAGTCAAGGCCATACCCAGTGCATCATGAAGCCATTTCTTCAAACACAAGGCAGGGTACAAGGAGATGAATTTTTGCAGGTTTTTCCCACCATTGTAGGGATCTAATGATGATTTTCGTTGGATTTTGAAGCAATTTAAGACTCTGTTTCTCTCTCCTATCTGTAAAATATTCTTCTATAAATTGTAAGGAGGGGATCGGTAAAAAGGGTTGGACACTTTTCCTTTGCCCCTCCATTCTATCTTGTTTATGAGAAATATTTGGAGTTCAAGCCTCCCACTGAATATTGTAATGTAGTTTTTATGCTTTTGGCCCTCATATTATGTACTGTATCAACTTTTGGAGTAATAAAATAGATCTGTGGGTTAATCTCAACCCTCTTTTGTGTTTATTATCTGTTATCTAATCTCTAATTACAATTAAGGTTATTGTGCATTGTTATTGTGGGATTTTAGTGGATTTTTTTTATTAGTAAATGAAAAGAGTTTGCAAGAATCGAATCAGAAACGAGGCACCACGAAGTAGTTGCACTCCAATGGAATCATGAAAGCTCCAGCGATAGCAAGGAAAAAAATTGATCAGTAATGGAAGAACTTGCTCAACAGAAACAAAGCTTGTATAGAGGAAAGATAGCGGAGTGTCTTGGCATGCTCATAAATGAATAGAAAAGGGGTACATATAGGGTGCTGAGTAACCCTAGTGCATGACACATATGAAACCCTAAACCTAACCCATGTGAGATGACCCTCCAACATGAGAGGAGGACACATAGGATAACTCACACTAACACCCCCTTCATCGAAGCTGGGGTAGCGGCTGTGATGAGTCGAATAAGAGGAAGACACTCCTAAACAACTAAGAAAGATGTGCCAATGGGGCCTGGAAACTAAAGGCCTGATAAGGTACCCATATACAAACACAATCTTCCTAGAAGAAGAAGAAAAGAAGGACTAAATAGCCCTAAGAAGATGGGGCTGCAGAAGACCTCACCCCAAGAAGAGACCATAAGTGAAGAAACTTCATCTCAGTGAAAGGCTTGATGGCAAGTCGTGCATCTCTGGTACCATCTAGTTAAGCGTGCCACCCCCATAGTAGTTCTGGTATGGGTGACCTCTCGGGAAATTCCCGATGTCACTTCCTCTTAATATGCCATTAGGCCTGATTGGGTGTATACCCAGCTCCATCGTGCGGGAGGGTACTGGCATAACAACTGATTAACATGATGAGATCCCTATCCACCATAAGTTCAAGGTTCTGGTGTGACGGCAAGTTGTGTAGCTCTGATACCATGAAAAGAGTTTGCAAGAATTGAATCAGAAACGAGGCACCACGAAGTAGTTGCACTCCAACGGAATTGTGAAAGCTCCAGCGATAGCAAGGAAAAAATTGATCAGTAATGGAAGAACTTGCTCAACAGAAACAAAGCTTGCATAGAGGAAAGACAACAGAGTGTCTTTGCATGCTCATAAATGAATAGAAAAGGGGTACATATAGGGTGCTGAGTAAACCTAGTGCATGACACATATGAAACCCTAAACCTAACCCTAAACCTAACCCATGTGAGATGACCCTCCAACATGAGAGGAGGAAACATAGGATAACTCACACTAACAGTAAATGGGTTTACAATAGGTATTTTGAATTATGGTGCTAGATTACCCTCTTCAAATTTACTTGTTTCATTCCCATGCTAGGGAAATATATTCAACATTCCTTATTGGTGCATCACCTCTATTTATAAGAGGTTTACTTTTAATGCAATCTTTCTATCCCTTTCTCCTAGAAAAGCATTAGGATAGGATTATATTAGTCTTCTCTATAATTTGGGCATGTCTTTGTAAGATATAGGAATAAGAAGCCAAACTTTCTTCGAGAGATTTCCCGATTGCAAAGTCCCACACTTTGAGAATAACTCTATGTTTAGTAATAATAATGGATGCCCCCATCAACAATCGTGCCATTCGGGGTGATATTATTTCACATAAACATGCACTTTATTAGCTAGCACTAAAATTTCTTCATTGGTCATTCCTCAATCATCTCTCGAGTGAATTGGCTATGAATTTTTCTAGTGAGTTTGGTTGAAAGTTAACATGATTATCCTTAATATCTGAACAAGAAAGGGAACCTTATCTAAACAACTGAAAGGTTGTTTTCCATTTAGTCCATATATCATCAGGAAACAATATAAAAGTCCATTTTTCATATAGACTTTCTAGTTTTTGCACAAGGTAAATTGAAAAGCATTGGTTCTCAAAGCTCTACAGTCAAAGGAAAAAAGATTTTTATCTTTGTATATGACAAAAGTAAATGTTAATAACCAATGCAATAAAATTAAAATACATTACCTTCCACTCATCTATCTTTATTTTTGTCAATCACTGGGCCATTCAAGACATTCTTGTGATTTCCAAATTGATCTAGCTTTGTACAAAAAATCAATAAACTTGGTTTCTATCCAAGTTTTGTTTACTTCATTATGTTGTTTGCAAATATTATCAATGGATTTGGTAGATGCTTTTGTAGATAAAATGTGAGCCTTTTGAAACCATAGGCTCAAATGTTAGGACTTGTAAGTCTATGAGCCAAAAATATTTTTTGTGCACATACTTATATCTTTGTTTGTCAAGTATATAAAATTGTACATCATCCATTTTGAGGTCTTTCAGATCTTGGATTTTTACAAGGTTATTTGTAGAATGCAAGAAGGGAAGAGGAATTGTGACCCTTCGTGTAGGAATGACATTTATCAACATAACATTTTTCAAAAATAAGGTCAACATTCTCATTATCTAGAGGATGAAACCGATATCCTAGAGGTGATACATGGCACCTTGAAACATCATTTGAAAATAATTCAGCATTGAACAAAACAATTGAATCTGCTGAATTGTTAAAGGTTTTATTTTCTCAAATATAGTGGTGTATTTCTTCAACAATGTAAATCATTTAGTATTATTTTCAACCCATGCAGACTTTAATTTAGATGGGTTGATCTCCAATTTAGAAAAAATATGTTCACCTCGGGATAATAAACATCTTGGCTTGTTTTGGATGTGAAATCAAACCCATTCTATTGAAAAAAGATAATTTTTTTCTATAAAAATTTCTAAATATTCTAAACATTCCATCATGAATTTATTCGACATTTGAACAACCGATATTGTAAGAATATATAAACATCCCAAAATTCCAACCATATTGTGAACATGAATATCATTCAATGTCTATTAAGGATATAATTTATCGTTTCTGAATAAATAAGCTTCCAACTCCATATCTAGACTAAGAAACTTAACATTTTCAAATTCAATGCATTCAACCTGAACACGCAGTGTCCCCATATCATTAAATTTTGAGGATATTACCACATTGAATTCCTCTTGTTTATCATCTATAAAAAAAATAACCATAGGTCGACATGGTAGTTTTCAAGGGATCGGATTTCAACAAATCATTCCTAGTCTCTTATCTTCCAGAAATCAGTTCCTACAATGAATGGAATTATTGAGAATGGATTGTGAGAAGTGGAAAACATTTTACCTGCAATTGGATTAGAATACATTAATAAATAGTTAACATATGAAGTATACATTATTTTTTTCGCATTGTCTTATAATAAATATAAATATTAGCGTAATGGTCATAAACCTATAAAGTCCCTTAATTTGTATCATTGAAGAGTAATTAACTTAATGGTTAACAACTAATAGGCTTTGACTGAACATGATATCTAACATTCAACTGGTTAGAGTAATTCATATTTTGTGGATCAAATCAATAATAATAGAAATTATCCAAAAGTGTTCTAGCTAATTATCATGCATTGAAAGGATCAACATTCATTTGCACCTTTTGAAAGGATTATCCTTGAGTATGACAACCTATAACATTCCATAGATTAGATGACATGATCATTAGAAAATATAGATCTTAGTGGCAGATAGGCTTCTAGTCGACATATAAATGGACAACTTAAAACATTCATTGTTGTTCATTGAATGGAATAGTGTAGAGGCCACTAAGATCTAATGTTTCATATTTTGAAGAGAGTGTTTGAGAAAAAAATCACAATAATAGAGTTAGTGGTTGCTAAGCATTAATTTTTATATAAGACGATGTGAAATATGTTTATATCAGACATATTGTGTTTGAGAGGACTATTTATTTAACAAGTCTAATTTAATATAATTAAACCTTAGTGGTTGCTAGACAATTCCTCAAAATTTTATCAAATTCAAATGGGAAGGATTACACATTTCTGAAGATAAGTATGGAGCTTGCCACCCTATTTGTTTACGTGGAAAAATTATATTCTATAAGGTCATGGTGGGTTCTTCCTATTTGGGAAAATATTTGATGATTAATAATGTTTATTGAGTGCCACTACACCAAGGGTCTATTGTCTCTTACTTTGATTATAAGTTAGATTTACAATTTATTAGTTGGAGAAATTTATTCCAAATTGTTCAAACTTATGTCAACATATTTAGAGGATTAGTCTTCTTAGGATGTAAACCTTTACTTTCCGTTATAGTGTATCAAAGAAGGGTAAAAACACTAAGTGTAGTGGACACTTGGCTTCGACCTAAAATGATATCAATTGTAAGTCTCTCATCCTGAATATTACTTTTTGAAATTGTTATAATACTACATTATGTGTTGATGAATATTACTTATCAAGTAAAATGTAGTGTCACGACCATAATGCTCTCAATTTTCTCACATTGATTATTTGGTAAGATTAAAAAATTGATACTATATCAATGTTTTCAATCCAATAATAACACATTGAGAGAATGAACGTTCATTTGCACATAATGAAAGAATTATAATTGAGTCAAACAACCTACATTTCTCCTTACATTACAAGAAAGGAATTCAAGAAAATATAGAGGGTACCCACCACTTAGATTCTCGTTGAAAAATAAATGGACAACATAAAACATGTGTAGTTGTTCATTAACACATATTGCAAGAAATAACTTAGTGGCCTCTAAGACCTAAGGATTCTTATTTAAAATCAGGCGTTGGAATATATTGTGCATAACACGTAATTCACATCAATTTGTATAAAAAAATCATAGCCACCTCTAGAATCCATTACTTATTGAAAGTAATGGCTTTGCAATCTCGACACTTAGTAGTTTTTGATTTTGAAAAGAACGATACAATAACAAATCATGGTCTAGCTTAGCACCTGCTAAGGCTCCTCTAATTAGTTCTAGTCATTGTAATAACTTCTTGTAGAGCTTTGGATCACCGATTTTTTCATTGATTATAATTATATCATATTGGCTGGAGTATCCCTGGTAGATCTAAGTACTACACTACATACCTTTGAGAGGAATAAATCCTTGTGTAGTTATCATAAGATATATTAGTGCATAACACATAATTCACATCAATTTGTATCAAAGATAATGTTTAGTAAATGCTAAGCTCCATTAATTTTTGAAAGGAATGACTTTGTGAAAACTATAGTCAACACTTTTTTATCTTGAAAACAATGATATAAGAACAAATCATGTTCTAGCCTAATGATCACTATGATCCTCTCATTAGGTCTAGTCAAGTTATAAAAACTTTATGTACAACTTTTGACGTTAGCATTTTTATTTAATATAATTTTCTAATATTGGCTAGAATATCCCTAGAAGAGCCAAGTGGTGTAATACATACCCTCGAGAGGGATAAAAAATTATGTATTTCACCTAAGATATATTGTGTATAACACATAATTCACATTGGTTTTTATCAAATAAAATGCATAACGAACACTAAGATCCAACACTTAATGACATTGCGGTGACTATACTGAGCAATTTCTTATTGTGAAAGTATTGATAGAATAAAAAATCATGGTCCCCAAATATGAGATATGACCTCTATATCTATCGAAGGGGAGGGTTTATTCTCTTTTCCATGTTGAACAATAGCCCGATTAATCTTTATAGAATTGGGATCTAGTTTTTCTCAAAATTGATATGATCATTTTTTGAACTCTATGTAGACTTACAAAATGATTATAGATCATTTAGAACATTTACACTAACCTTATATTCTCTTAGCGGCCACTAGGATCCTTCCATTACCACTTGTCATTATAAACACTATCTGTACAACTTTAGATCATTAGTGTTTTTCATTGATTATAATTGTATCATATTTCCTGGACTATCCCTGGTGGATCCAAGTGATGCACTACATACCCTTGAGAGTTATCAATCCTAATGTAGTTCTCATAAGATATATTTTTGTAACACATAATTCACATTGGTTCATATAAAAAAATTCTTAGCGACTGCCAAGCTTTGTTACTTATTGAAAGGAATGGCATAACGACTGCTAGGCTCAAAAAATTTTACTTTTGAAAATAATGATAAAATAAAAAATCCTGGTCTAACGTAGGGGACGCTGGGCTCTTACCATTACCTCTTTTCATTTTAAACGTTATTTATAAATCTTTGGATCACTAGTATTTTTCATTAATTATAATTATATCATATTGGTTGGACTATCTGGCGGAGCCAAGAGTTGCACTACATACCCTTGAGAGGGATCAATCCTTATGTAGTTTGCATACGTTTTATTATTTGTAACACATAATTCACATTGGTTCGTATCAAATAAAATTATTAGTGAATGCTAAGCTCCATTACTTATTGAAAGGAATGACATAATGACCACTAGGCTCAACAATTTCTTATTTTGAAAATAGTGATAAAATAACAAATCATGGTCTATCTTAGCAGCCACTAGGATCCTACCATTACCTCTTATCATTGTAAACACTATTTGTATAACTTTGGATCGCTAGTGTTTTTCATTGATTATAATTGTATCATATTGACTAGACTATCCCGATAGAGCCAAGTGATGCACTATATACCCTCGATAGGGATCAAGTCTTATGTAGTTATAATAAGATATTTTGTTTGTAATACATAATTCACATCAGTTCGTATCAAAGAAAATTCTTAGCCACCACTAAGCTCCATTAATTATTGAAAGGAATGGTAATGTGGCCACTAGGCTCAATAGTTTCATATTTTTAAAATAGCAATTGAATAAGAGACAAAAATTATAGATCTTAATAGCCAATAGGATTTTCATTGACTATCTAGTTATTATAATTGAGTTGGAAAACCTATAATGTTTCATACATTTCTAGAAATGGATCCTAGAAAGTATAGAGGCTAGCCTCCGCTATTCTTCTCCTCAAAAAATAAACGAACATCATAAAACATGCATAGTAGTTCATTAGCAAATAATTAAAGGAATAAATTAGTGGTCTTAATACCTAACACTTTATTATTATATATACGACATTGGAATAACAAATCATACACAATGTGAAATATGTGTGCAGCAAAAAGTTATGTTTTAGGGTTACTAATGTAAAATATAAATAACAATAAAATATTGACAAACAAAAGAGAGATTAGAAATTTCATGCCACGTGTCATCATTTTAGTGGTTACTATTTACATATTAATATTGCAGATTTATATAAGATTAAAATATTTAATAGGAATTTATTCTTAAAAATCTCAATAAATGCGTCAATTATAATGTTGCCTAACTATTGTTGATGCGTAATCGCATAACCCCTGATTGTTTGCAACTTGATAGATTGAAACTTTCAATGTGATTGCATAACATGGAGCTTTTCCCAAAGTGTGGGACTTTGCACTCGGGAAAGCTCTCCAGAGGAAGGCCAGAGGAAGGCCAGTTCTTATTCCTCTATTCTGATACACACACTCAAATTGTAGAGGATATATCCTAAAATATACTCTAACTTTCCAAGGAGACAGGGTTGAAAAGATTGCAAGAAATTAAACCTAATCTACAAGAGGTGATGCACCAAAGGAATGTGGAACACCTTCCCTTTCATTAAATTAAAGTGAATAAGATTGAAGAGGATGAACGTCAAAACAAATCAATTTCTTATCACAAATTCATTCACCATTAAAAACAAACCATTAATGCATGTAACACAACCTAACATGCATAGTTAACCAAAGTTGTAATGCGATATTATAAAGATGCAATGAACAAAAAGAGGGTTGAAATTTTTTCTACATACTTATATTGTTACCCTACATATTTGATACGAGTGCATTACAATAGCCAATATGTGCTTATTTTCATTATATCTTGAATGAGAGGTTTGAACTCCACAAATTCACTTACAGACAAGAGAAGAAGGGAGGGTGCAAAGAAATATTATCCACCTTTAGAAATGATTCCCTCCTTACAATATATAGGAAGAATGAGAGAAGGGAGAGAGAATAATTTGAAATATTGCTTCAACCACCCAAAAATACATTAAAATCACCTACAACAATGATGGGTGCCACTGCAAAACCCATATCTCCTTTTACTTTTCCTTGTTAGGGAAGAAAGGAAACCCATACCTTATCATTTAGGTAGGTGAGAAACCTAAAACATTCCTCTAAAATGGTGGATTTTACTTCCACATTTTGAAATATTTAAAGTTATTAAAATTAAGAAATCCAGTTGTAGTTGTGTAGAGGACACTGAGAGATTTCCAAAAAGTATGATTTTATGCAAATCCGAGGTCCTAGTCAAAATTTATGGCCATCTGAAGATAAGGGTACTATACTGAAATAAATGCTAGTGGTGATCTTTTCCTTTTCAGACTCCGAATTACATCGCATCCTCTAAAATACAAAATTTTAGATTTTGGGATTGAGAACTTTGGGATTTTCCACTTTGAAGATCGCTATATTGTGCATCGCTCAAGTTGGCTCAAGAGTTCCAAAATGCCGAACCTCTGAAGTCTAAAATTTGGACTTTAGAGTTCAGACTTTGAAATCATGTCACGTGGCAATGTTCATTGTTCAAGTTAAAATTTATGAAATTTTGAAACCAAGAGGTCCCGAAATCCAGACTTCAAGTTTTGAGGTTTCGGGACTTCGGGTTTTGGGGCTTGGGGTCGGGTTTCGGGGTTTTGAGTTTTGGGATTTTGGGACTTTTGGTTTTGGGGTTTTGGGACTTCGGGTTTCAGGTTTTATTAGCCGCTTGGAGCATAAAACCTCCAAAATCCTGAAAGCCGAAGTCCACATTTTAGACTTTGGGTTTCAGACTTTCTTCTCCCCACGTGGAATTATTCACTACAAGCTCGTGAAACCTCTGAAACTATGAAACCCCAAAGTCCAAATTTTGGACTTCGGGTTTTGGACATCTGCTCCTTTTTTTCACTTCTTTTCCCTGAGTTCCAAAATATCACTTCGGCCTACCTCTGAATGCCCTCACCTCTGAAGTCTGAGTTTTAGACTTTGGAGCTTCTTCATTTCATGAATTTCTATGCAATGTGCTCGACCTGCTTCATTGAATTGCTTATCTTGAGCTCAAAACGTGAGTTCCCATGGCCGAAGTGATCCTCCTATTTTCTCTCCATAGGGGATTATTTGTCCAATTTCACTTGAGGGGAGAAATTGGATAACAATTTGGTGACTCATGGGGTCACCTACATGCTAGGTGAAAGATCAATTTCCTCGAAGTATCCATTGGGTATGGAGTTATAATCGGTATCCTGATACTAATCTTACACATGAAACTTGCTCCGACGATGACTTGTAACCCGCGATCCCGAACCTACTCCACTGCCCGCACTCTCAATTTTCATAAAAGAATCTCAAAAATAAGATTTGTGAGAGTAGAAAATTGTGTTGACATAGAGTTTTTACTTGTTAATGAAATGGACTATCCTGAAACTTTATTTTAGTTGTTTTGCATTTTCTTTTCTTTGAAATTAACAACTATTCCATAGAAGTATGAACTTCTTCCCTACTACAACATTCACCCTCAAAGGCACACTGAATGCACAATGATATAAATTGGGAAAAAAAATGTGTGCCGAAGAGCTTAGGGAAATTAAACCTAAACTACAACAAGACAATGTGCATATGTACTTAGAGGAATTAAAATCCTAGGCTAATATTTACAAGGGTGAAACCTTTCCTTTTCAATAGTAACAATTTTTGGGATAGATCCCATTTATTGGAATTAGAAGTTATTCTCCATCCAGAGTAGATAGTTGGAAGGAATTTCTATTCTTACGTCTTGTGACCATGTAGGGGCCACTCCAAATGACATCAAATTTGGATTTCCTTCATGGTTTTTCCCAATCTGCATCCCATTTTAGAACTAAGTCCCCTTCTTGAAAGGTCCTTGCTCTTGCTTTCTTATCAAATGACCTCTTGACTAAGGCCTGATTTCTTTCCATGCTTTGCATTGCATGTTCTCTGATTTCTCCCAATTCCATCAATTCCACATACCTAGCTTCCATAGGTTCAAACTTATACAATTCTAGTTGTTTCATGAGCTCCAATGCCGACAACTCGAGTGATATAGGAAACACTTGCCTCTTTCTTGTGGACTAGCTTGTAATGGGAATTTCCGTTGACACCTTTGGTGGGATCCTATCAGCCCAAAAGGATGATTTTATCTTGGTATGCCATGTCCTTTGGTTTTCATCTAGATTCCTTTTGATGATTCTTAGCAAATTCAAATTATGAATTCCTCTGCAAATTGCGAATATTTGAAATTTCAATATCTTGCACTTTTTCTTAATGAGGGGAAATTCATATTTTCAAATTTTCATATCCCACACTTTTTCTATTTAAAAATTTCTTTTGTGGAATGTTCCAAAAACTTTATTAACTATCCTGGAGAAATATTGATTGGAGTTTCTATTTTTTTGGCCTAACATGAAAACTAGATCTTGAACCTATTAAAAATATGCGTACACCATAAATTATAGAGTTGAGTGGATGAATCCCAACCATTTTGCAAGGGATCAATGAGGAAGTGATTATAATCTTGTTTGCAAAGTAGGAACATAAAGGACATATACAAATTAGGAAACAAAAAGAGGTCACATATAGAATTACATAGATAGTTTGTTTGAGATAACGAAGGCGGTTTCACAAACATCATTAAGCATGAAATACTTTCAGATATTAATAAAAAAATTTAATTAAAACCATCTATTATAGTATATGTGTACCTTTTTTAAGCGTGGGCTCTTTCGGTTGCTCTATCTTCTACTAGTTATTGTGTTTTTCATGAAGGTCTAGCCCCGCCTTGCCCTATTGAATCACGCTCTGCTCCCTTTCAAGTTCCTTTTGTTGTCCTTGTGTCAAATTGCCTTATTTTTATTGAATTTTTTTTTTTGTTCTACTCCTAACAAAAGAAAATGTAATCCCTTTTCAAAGTGGTTATATTCCACTATGTTAAATGCTTTGACATTTTTTCCATTTTATGTCTCTTTGGATATTTTTTTAGATTTTTCTCTTGTTCTTGTAGTTGATTTTTCCGTTAATGATGGTCTGTCTCTCAATTGAAAAAAAAATCACTTTGTATAGTCAATTTTTTTAAAATCTTAATGGTTTGTGAGACCCAAAGTATTGTTTAGATATTCCTTTTGACTACCTTTAATGTTTTTATTAATATGATACAAATAAACAAGGCCAATTATTTTGTTTTAAATTGTATAGAACCATATTAATTATTCAATTGTATGATAAATATTTTCAATTATATACATTTTCCCATGTAGAAATAGTCAAATGTAATGTCTTCAAGCAAGTTAATTTTTGTACAATGGAAGGTAAACATATTATATATATGCGTAAATATTATTAAATATAAATTTTAATCACTATATATTTAAATATATATTTTATTTCGTTCCCACTAAGCTATGCCATGAAATCACATAAGAGTTTTGGATAAGATGATATAATTCTTTATTTCGACCACCAATTTACAAAACCATAAATTTATTTCGAATTAAATGTGAAACCAAGAGAATAATATATTTCATATAAAACATAATTTTTAATATGCTATGTATTATTGGTGAGAGATAGAGTCTTGTTATATATATATATTAATACACAATTCTACACATATATGTATGTATATATATGAAAACTCAATATGTATTCATTATCGTTTATAGCTTTTCAATTTTATTTATCCTATCGGAATACATTAAATCATCAAAATTTTGTCTATCCTAATGGCCTTTGGGATATAATTCTTCTCAATGGAGAAAAATTTGTGTAGCTTAGCCAGCTGCGTGGCTCAGTTACTTTTTTTATCATAGGCAAAAAACTATTTTTTGGGCCTAACGATCACTAGTTTATTTTTATCTTGTTTTATACGCAAAGAATAACCATTAGGATTTATAGCACCACTTTATTATAAACATGATATAATTAATTACCTTTAATAATAGCTTAGTGGCTACTAGGATGCAAAAAGTATATTGCATGTCATATCTCAAAATTTGATGTATAGCTTCTCGACCGTTAGTATGAGTTTCTTAAATTGTCATAAAAGTAAAAATATATTGATATAAACATCATCGCAAATGTAAAGAACTTAAAATAATTTTTAAGCCTTATGTAGTTCTCATATGATATATATAAATCTATGCATATAATTGTCTAATACATAAAAGGTTTATATTTAGAGTTTAGCAGATTCTTTAAGATAAAGTATTGAGTAAATATAATAGACTCTTGTTTTATGGAAAAAATAATTTGTATACATTAGTTGAATTTATTGTTTAAATTTAAGAAATTAAATTAAAATATTTTGAGCTTAGTGGCCGCTAGGTTATGCCACCACATAATATTTGGAGCCTAGCGGTGGTTAGGATATAATAAATTAAATTAAGATATTATAAGCATAGCGGTCACTACATTATGCCACAACATATTATTTGGAGATTATATTCATTATGATTAAACCATTTAAATTAAGATACTACAAGTTTAGTGTCGATAGATACTTCCACACCATAATATTTTGAGCTTAGGGGTTGATAACATTTAACAAATTAAAGAATGATATTTTGAGCTTAACGTCCGCTAGGTTATATTGCAACATATTATTTGGAGCTTAGTGGTCACTAGGATTTAAAAAATTAAATCAACATATTATGAATGTATTGGCCGCTACGTTATGCAAAAACATAATATTTAAAGCTTAGGGGTTGCTAGCATTTAACAAATTAAATTAATATATTTTGAGCTTTACGAAGGATAACACACTAAAACAACATAATATTTGGAGATTAGCAGTCGCTAAGATTTAACAAAATAAAGTAAGATATTGTGAGCTTAGCGTCCACTAGGTTATGCCATAACATATTATTTTGATCTTAGCGGTCGCTAGGATTTAACAAATTAAATTAAGATAGTATGAACTAAGTGGCTAGAATGTACTGCCATAACATAGTATTTCGAGAAAACATGTTGACATGATTTAAAAAATTAAAGGAAGATATTTTGGGATTAACAGTCACTAGGTTATACCAAAACATAATTTTCTAATCTTAGAGTTCATTAAGATTTAACAAATTAAAGTAATATGTATTGATATTAGCACCGCTTAGGTTATTCCATGACATAATATTTGGAGCATAGCTGTCGTCAAGATTTAACAAATTAAATTAAGATATTATGAGCTTAGTGGCTGCTAGGTATTGCAACAACATAATATTTTGATCTTAGGGGTCACTAGCATTTAACAAATTAAATAATTATATTATGAGCTTAGCATCTACTAGGTTTCTTTGGAACATATTATTTGGAGATTATCGATCACTAGGATTTAAAAAAATAAAGTAAGATATTATGAGCTTAGCGTCTACTAGGTTATGTTGGTGTAACATATTATTTGGAGATTAGTGGTCACTAGGATTTAACAAATTAAATTAAGATAGTATGAACTTAACACTTGCTACATACTGCCACAACATAATATTTTGAGAAAATGTGTTGACATGATTTAACAAATTAAATGAATATATTTTGAGCTTAGAGCGACCGCTAGGTTATGCCACAACATAATATTTTAATCTTAACAATCATTAGGATTTAACATTAAATTAATATTTTTTGAGCTTAGTGGATGCTTAGGTTATGCCACGACATAATATTTGGAGCATAGCAGTCGTCAAGATTTAACAAATTAAATTAAGATATTATGAGCTTAGCGGCCACTAGGTTATGCCAAAACATAATATTTGGAGCTTATGGGTGGTAGGATTTAACAAATTAAATTAACATATTTTGAGCTTAGCGGTTGCTAGGTACTTCCACAATATAATATTTTGAGCTTAGGGGTCACTAGCATTTAACAAGTTAAAGAATGATATTTTGAGCTTAGTGTCAATAGATTTTTCCACATAATAATATTTGGATCTTAGCATTAATTAGGATTTAACAAAATAAAGTAAGATATTTTGAACTTAGCGTCGATAGGTTATGCCACAACAACATATTTGGAGCTTAGTGGTTGCTAGGTAGTTTTGGATGTACAACTACTATGTGCATGTTTAGATAAGTATAAAATTTGGAATATATACACGAACATTCAATAAATTATAAATATTAATCTATTTACATGATATATATATTTCATTTCTTTCCCGCTATGCTCAAATATTGCCACTCATGAATCATTGTGGTTTTTATTTAAGTATGCACTAGTGTAGATCTTGGTCTACATGTAAAGTTGATTTCGAGTTTTTACTCTTGTGTGGGGCCCATTATATCATGTTTCTTTTTTCCACATGAATGACATATTTACAAATCTTGTAATCTATATCTATATTTTGTATGTCCACAATATGCTTCCTAAATAGCACACTAGCCTTGTTAATCAAAACATACCTTGAGTAACATTTACTATTTTTGTGATTTCCTTCGGAGTCTCTATTTTCTATACTTTCCACGGTTTAGAGACAATGTCAATGAATTGTGAAGTTTCTCCTTTGTTTGTGTATGTTATTCTCCTTTTAAAATTAACCAATAATTACTTAAGAAATATAGAAAACTCTTCACTAGAAACCAATTCATGGTTTTCCTTCAATACTTCTATAACTGAGGCTTCTGTGAATATCTAATTTCCTCTCGAAACTATGTCATCCAATTGGAGAGATAGTTTTCTTACCTAGTCATTCCATTCCCTTAGGATTTCCTTGGTATATTTATCATATGTCAAGAATATACCAATATCATATATGGTTATACTTACGGGGTATTTATAAATTCCATCGATGAGGGTTTTTTTCTAAATTATAATTATAGAAAAATAAATTCTAATATTCTTGCATGAAAATAAATCTAATATGATCTACAAAAAAATCTAATCTATTTGCATGAAAATAAATTCTAATATATTTTTAGGGAAAATAAATGTAATCTACTTGCAGGAAATTAAATCCTAAAGAAACCATCAACAAAGTATCTCCTATCACAAAATTTTCTAAGAGACATTCCCTCTCACTAGGAACTTGTTTATCTACTGCCACTAGACAATTCTCTTAGAAAATTCTAAATCTCCTAATAACATCGTGTTCCCGGAAATGATGCCAAAATGATGAGGGTCGTCAATCCTCAACATTAAAGTATGTCAATCTGGGATGGTGTTCAAAGGCTGTATACAAAAGGAGAAAGAAATATTTGGTGATGGTACCTTCCACCAAATTCACACTTGCACGAATTAAAAAAACACTTGCAAAAATTTAAATTAACACTTACATAAATTTAAACACACTTGTATGAAAGGAAACACACTTGTAGAAATTTAAATACACTTGCAAGAATTGAAACACTCTTTGTATGAAAGCAATTTCACACTTTCAAGAAATTAGAAAAACACATTACAGAAAGGAAATAAAAATTTGAAGAAGGAAATTTCTAAATTGAAGTAAAAGTAAAACAAAAAAATACACCCGTAGGTTTACAACAAACTATACATCAAAAGAATAATTACATTATGGACATAAAAAACAACAAAAATAATTATAGAATAAAAAACATAAATATAAAGATCTATCTTCCTTAGA
The DNA here is from genome assembly GCA_018340775.1 of Taxus wallichiana var. yunnanensis. Classification (NCBI taxonomy): domain Eukaryota; kingdom Viridiplantae; phylum Streptophyta; class Pinopsida; order Cupressales; family Taxaceae; genus Taxus; species Taxus wallichiana. The sequence goes on along the minus strand of CM031234.1, from coordinate 647,422,462 downwards.
ATGAGTGGTGAACTCATTCCTTGTAAGATGTTTTTAATCAATACTATTTACAAATGGACATAATGGAATCTTAAATTCATTAGAAAATAGAGATTACATTCAAAGGTGTAGTAGATTACATTTATATTTGCATGCTTCTAACCCAATCCTTATTTTAAGGCATACATCTTTATCAACTAAGATTACAATCTATCCAAAAAACATCAATCTCCACAAAATATGGAGAGAGCTTATCTAATTCCAACTAACAATCCGATTCTATTATTTTCTTGTTGAGAATCAAAGTGAATATTGACTCTTCTTTATTTTATAAATAATCAAACACATATAAATTTATATATTTAGAATGAATTCAAAAAATAGATAACAATTTCATTCTTGGAATTATGCTCATATTTATAACACTAATGTTCATCCCTATAGTTCTAATATCCAACTCTAAAGAAAAGCGAGGAGACTCCAAAGAAAAGCGAGGAGACTACAAAGTGATCCAGAAGACTTTGAAGTGATACTAAAATGCATTTTTTTACAAATGATGATAGTTGTAAAAAATTGGGAGGAGGTTTTTACTAAATAAAATTAACGTTCTATTATTTGATTATGCAACTTTTGGTGTTGTCTACTACACTTTTTCTCAGACTGCCACATAGTAAAATTTAAATTTATTCCAAATGGTGAAAGCTATAGAAAAACAAGAGTTTTTTGTTCAACTAATTGTTATGAGTAAAAACATCTCTTAGAATATCCATTTGACTTTTCTAGTTTAAGTTATGCAAGACTCCATAGCTAGACTATAGACTCCGAAGCTAGACTTGTAGACTCGAAGTAAAAGTAAGATTTATTTCAAATGGTTAAAGATATAGAAAAATGGAAGGAGATATTTTTGAACTCATTATTATGTCCAAAACCCTCTCTTAGAATATCTCGCTTGAATTTTCTAGTTTAATCTATGTTAGACTCAGTAGCACTTTGAGGAAACTCCAAAGCATTCTGGGAAGACTCCAAAGCATTATGGGAAGACTCAAGCAATACTAAAACAACTATAAATTTTGCATACAAACTCGAATCAAGATGATTTTTGAACTTGCATAATTTTTCAAGAGGAATCTAAATATGCAATCAAATTTGGGTTTGGAGATATTCTTGATGACTTTATTTTTCTTTTCCCAAACATATGCTTAAGGAGCCGCTCATATAACTACTGAACATTTCCGGAGCTAGTGAAGGAACCTCTGGAGCCAATGAAGTGTTGCAATGACAATATTTGGAGATGATATGAGATATTTTAAAGATCCTCCAAGGCTAGTTATAACAAAGTGCTTAGTGGTCAAAATCTATTATTCATCAATTATAGCAAAGCAAGGATTCGCATATGCAAAAATTAACATATTCTCACCAATAATAATTAGAAATAGCTAACAGAAAGATAAAAATGAATTCTAAAGAAAAAAACATGATATATACTCTCTATTTTGTCCTAAATAAACCATAAGTTTATAAATTACATTTAGATCTACTTTATGCAAGGAAAATGAATGTCAAATATTATATGAAATGGGTTATTTCTTTGGGCTCATCACCTTCCTCAATAACTTGCCCCACATATATTAAAAATTTCTTCATTGTTTCCATTTTGTTATTGATATATTCAGTCTTCTTTAGGAAGCTTTGTTCCTTCATATTTTCCTTGATGCATTCCCTTATGTCATTGTACAGGCCATGTAATGACTCTTCTACATCGAAAATGTACCCACGAGGAATCTGTGGCCTTTAATCAAGTTTAAATATATTTATTTATAACATGTACATCTATAACTACTTCTAAAAAACCGTCAACTATAACCCTTATAAATGACTTTAGATATTCCACATATTGCACCACTTGAGAGCCTTTGGCTTTCCATTTATTTATAAGAGAGAAGATGTCTTCTGAAGTTTTATGGTAAAAATGGCTTGTTGTGTTGACATATTATATTTGGTTATCCTTTTCAAGGTCCCCATCATTGGATTGAATTCAATGTTTACTAAGGGATCTTCTTGTGCCTCCCAATTTGATTGTTCTTTTTGATCAATTATGGATTTCTCAACCCAATCTTATCTCACTTCATGTGGAGTGGAGGGATAAGATTTATATGGTCTGCACCGAGGATTCCCTAGATGAGATTTCAGTTTACATTTCCTCTTCTTCTTCATCTAAAGATGTTAAGGCATATGTAACCAAAGTTGGAGTTTCAATTTGTGTGGGACTAACTTCTTGAACTTGAGATAGAGTTTTAATTAATGAAGGAAACCCTGAAAGACCTAGAGAATGGGGAGCACATGCATTTTCTAAAGGATCCAAATAGAGTGATGTCTTTCAATTTGTAGCCTCCTTTTTAATATTTACTCTCGAAGGGGTGTTGACCATTTTGGTCAATCATTAGGAGGGTGCTATTTTTTTCTTGATTTCACGATGGTCAAGGGTTTGCACTCAAAATATCAACAACTTAAAGTGATGTCCTAGGATGTAATTCCCAACATATGCAACCTATCCCGGGGGGTGTGATCTTAAAAAAACAATGCAACAGCTTGAAAGACCACCACAAAGCTTTGGTGAAGACCAAAGAGATTGCAGATGTTGGAGACTGTATTCGAAACAACAATATCATATTGTAACTTACTGAATGGAAGGTTTTCTATTTACATTCTTAGGTTGTTTGTCTTCTTGGAAATCAAATTAATTACAGGTGCATTTGATTCAATTATTTATTTAAGCTTAAATGAGATTACATTATGTGTTGAGTTGTTAAGTTCATTCCACATTTACAAGTTACAGAAATGAAATGCAAAAGGAAATAGACAACTCAATTACAAAAATAATTCCATTTATTCATGAAGAAATAAAGTAATCCCACACAAGCCATGGGAGCTAACTTATGAGTACATACAAAAGAAATACATGTACATAAAGCTATAAGTAAATAAGAAGGAGGAAACCCATCATTTCCTGAATGAGTTGGATTTCCCTTGACTCCTCACTTGTGATTGAATCCTCCCATTCTCCTTTTCCGCAATTGCAACATCTCGTGGACATAAAGTGAACATTGGTTATAGCTCTAGGATTTTTGTTGCTTATGTACTTACAACTTCAGGCATATGGATTTATTTCATAAATATGGATAAAAATGTATGAGAAAGAAACAAAAGCAGAGTAATAAAGAGCATATTATCACCATTCCGAGGTAGATCATCAAAATAAAGTCAATGAAGAATGTAAGAAAAGATAGGTTTAAAACCTCAATCATATTTCCTAATTGTTTTATGAATGTGCGGTATAAAAATAAAAGCACATTTTAAATGACATAGAAAATTCCACCCATCAAGAGAGGTTCTAGATAAACAATAACAATGAGAATGAAAATTCTTAATCCATAAGTCATTACAGTTTCACTTATGTACTTCAAAGGAAATGAATACGATTACATTAGGTTATGGTGCTTTTAAGAGCACATGCTTAGATTGAGGAAAGAGTTGTAGGTACAAAGTGCCATGAAAAAAATAAATTCAGAGTGAAAATTTATAACACTAGGGGTCAACAAATCAACAAAATTCTGCATCTTTGCAAGCTTACGGGACTAAGAACTACAAAAGTGAATGAACATCATACAAAAGAAGTGTATTTTCATCATGAGTAATCAAATCATTGCAGAATGTTATGTGTCAAATATAAGTTTCAAATTTGCATTGTCAAGGCCCATCAAGCTTCAAGAATTCATTTCAAAGTGCAACATATAATGAGGATGTACCACCATGCATTAGCAAGAATATAGTATTTACAAATTATGAGAGAAGTGAAACTGATTGCCAATTTACAAATGACTTGTGAGATACAAATTTGCATTAAATCGAGCTACAGTCAAAATGCAATAAAGAGGAGCGGCCATGGTTCTAAACAAGCCATACAAAAAGTAGAAAATCAAAAGAAAACATAGATGGAAGATGCAAATCTTACCCTCTTTTCAAGATGAACAATACTTTTAAAAAGAACCCAGAACGAGAACTCAAAAAATCCGAGATAGGGCGTGAGTAGTTTATCAAACACACAAGACCCTAGGTCGAATTGGTAATAAAAAAGGCTCTCCTAGAATGCAAAGCTCGTGGTCTAAATGGTGACCCATAGACCTCCAAAATTTTGAAGTATATGAAAACGCACAACATCGTAACCCAAATCAGAAATAAAGCGGTTTGAACTCGGTAAAAATGGCGTTCTAGAGCATAGGAATCAACTTAACAAAAGGAAACAACCCTCAACTTGTAAAAATAGTGAACAAGACCGGGGGAAAATCATGCACTCGAGTATTGGGATGTAAATGAGATATGTGGGATCAATGGCACGAGCTCCACTAAACTCGACAACAATGAGTGCTATCAAATTGAATTAACACAAATCGGGTAGTGTAAAGTATGAAACAATGCACCTAAACAAAATAGGAATTTAAATACATCACCTACCTTTTGTTCAGTGAGTTGAAAATGATGCAAAACCTCAAAATGCACATCGAACCATTCATGTATCCTTGGTAGGTATGACCAATCCCAAAATCATCACGCAACTCAAAAATATAGAGCAAAGTTATTTAAAAAAGGCGAGCCTGGACCCATAAAACGTGGTGAGCCTAAACATCACATATGTTTGCATAGGTTCGATCTGGTTAGCGCCAATGATAAATTCCCCTCAAAAAGTGGTAAAAATACCATTGGCTGTTGACCTGTCATCCTAAGCAAACATATGTGATGGATAGGCATAAAATGTAGCGAGTTTATTAAACTATGTCGAATCAGCATTGGGAAACAAAGCCACCTAAAACAATGCTGGCCATAGATCTTCGAGACCACGAGAACTAGTGAATAAGAAACACCCAGAAGAAAAAGAAGAAGCTTAACTTTAAACAATGACCCATAGTAAGCAAAGCTTGAGCCTAGTTCAAGTTTGAAAGTAAAGATAGGTAAATTATAATCTTACCTTTTTCCAATAATGGACATGGATGAACTTGGAATCCAAAGCCCAGTGGTAACGCACATGAACTAGAGCTCACCCTTGAAAGAAAATGCACAAAAAAATTGAACCGATCCCATAACAATAATTGCACCGAGTGCATTATAGAGCAGGAAAATGTATAAATAATTTTTTTACAGAGTTTGCATGGCCACCAATAGAGGAAGGGTTTTCTTTAGAAGCTTCACCGATGACTACACACCCATTGCCTTCAAAGAATCCTCCAAATGACCTTGCAAAAATGATAATGTGTTTTAGGGTTTTTTTCCATATGTTGATTCAAAGTTCTTGAGCTAACAGACTATTGTTAGCTTCACTTTTCCCGAGGTTACCTTAACGTGATTTTCCAAAGTCAAAGGGACCATGATATTAATTAATTAACTTTACATTTGAAAGGGTCTTGAGGAGTTTATAATTGTCATTATTTGCATGTGCCTTCAAAAGGAAAGATAGATTATTATTATCAAAGAAAAAATAGATTAATTACAAGCATTGCATGTCAAGCAAAACAAGTTATTTCACCTTTTGTATAAGGAAAACAAGACAAAAAGGGTATTTTTACCTTTTCTTTTCAAAAGCCCCATACAAATTCCTTAGCTTTGTGAAAAAGGAGAATTGATTGGAGAGTTAGCATCACTTTGACAAGTCAACTTTAGTTCACATAGTCTAAGATGGACTTTTCCCAAGTTATCTTTGTATTTTTCTATCATACATACTAGAATAGCTCGCAACATTGGAGTGGGTATTGGGGGTGATTGATTAGCCATTCTTGGAGTGAACTAAAGTTGTAAAATGAGTGTTCAACTTCAGCTCCACTTATCTTTTGGTTATTTATTCAGTCTTTTAGGCATTATAGAAGGGGGCTTAATTTTTTCTTTATAGACTTATGCTGCAAAATTATTATCTTTGTGCACCTTGGCTAAACAATAAAGAATGAAAATTTTATTCATTGTCAAGATTTTGGAGTGTGTTTACAGGTATTTTGTAGTGTGTTCAATGAAATTTTCTTTCCTTGCATGCTCACAATATTTCAATACCTCTATCAAGATTTTTGCCAAATTTACAATTTCTTTAAGTGTGTGCAAACACCTTAATGAGTGAAAACTTGTCAAATAACCATTTGAAATGAATAATTAGTCCATTATTAGTTTTAATTTTGTTTTGTACAAGTTAAGTCCCACAATTGTTTTGGCGTATCACCTTTTATTAGATTTCAATTTTAACAGTTTTCCTAATCCTCAACCTAGCGATTTAGAAGTTTTAGGTGATCCATCAAGGGAGCCATCCCTCTCTGGAGGTTATCCTCAGTCCGAGGCACCCATAACTCAGAAGAGATCCCATTGTACCAGCCAAAGTCAGAGTCAGATAGCCAATCCATCATAGAAGTGTACTTTAGACCGATAACAAGGGGAAGTACCCCTATGATTGTCATATTATGCTTAATTGGGCTATGATATGTTTGGGTAATCCATCCTAATTTATTTACATCATCCTCATGTCCATAACATATATTCATCTTTCATCTAAGCAAATCAAGGTGTTTGAAAAACCTTATCATGTGGTCATATTGCCTTAGAAGGTGTTAAGGGAGATGGAATGAATTTCTACGAGCCAATACAACTTTTAAATTAGGCCACCTATTAAATTTCCTGCATCCCACTGTGACCTAGAGGGGGGATGTGTTTTAAGATTCTTATATTTTCACTTTCTAGAAATATCATTACAAATATGATATAACACCTTTGGTTATGCCAATTTTATTAGGCGCAAAGTATGTCATCCGAGAAGGAGGTGTAAGGAGTCCCTCAATCATGATAACAATATATTCTGGATAGAATAATATAACTCACATTTTCGTTATGGAAGTGATAATGCAAACATATATTCGGGCATCACAAATTCATGTATTTTTGGTAGAGAGAAGGATACAAATAAGTGCATATATCTTGAATATGATATCTGATGGGCATACAAGTTTGAATATAGTTCATTTAGTTGCAAAGGGCACACATGAAGATAGTTTTTATAGAATTCTAAATAGTTGAGAACATGATAGAATGGATCTAAAAGATTGGAAGTCATCTAAAATGATTTCCCATCATCCACGATTTTTTTTTCTTTGGGTGACCAAATTAAAACTAAGAACTTTCTCTAACGAAGATGTTAGGAATTCATATTATTAGTGCTTCACATATAAGTTAATAATGTAATATTATTATATTGAGTTATCATAAAACAACTCAATATAATATAGTACATAATTTGTTAGTTGTTATATACGTGATTAATAGTGGTTAAAACCACTCATGTATTTAGGGAGATTTGTTATAAGAAGTTTCCTATTTTATAGGAAACATTCTCCCTATTTAATTGTAACTTATGATGTTGAATTAATAAAAATATTATCAATGTGATTTGTTGTGCAATTTTCTCGTTCCTCACATCTGGTATTAAATCATTTTAAATCCTCTTTCTGTGATGGTTTTTTGATGTATAAAAAGGACAATTTTTTATATTTACTATTTCCTATGTATGCATCTTTTTATGAAAGGAGTTTAGAATAGTTTTTAATTTGTTACAAAGCACATTGTCTCCTCTATTCATACATCCCATTTCTGTTGTCATAGGAATTTATTTGCATTCCCTTAAAATTTATTTCCTCATAGTTCTATTAGTGTTGTTGGTGTATTTTTACTTTGAAAAAATATAACTATCAGATCCATTTTTCCTAGTTGTCATCGATACAGGAAAAAAAGATAGAGAGAAGTTGAAGATAGACTTGTTCTCACAATTTTGAGGGGTGGTCGTATCGATCGACTTAATCCTACCTCTTTTTTGTTTCCCTCGATGAGATGGATGACTAATACAAGTTATAGGTTTGAGAAATCGGTGGATCAAGAAGGGAAAGAATAAACACGCACCGAAGGAAATGTGTTTCAATGTCTAAGCTCGAGTTGGATATTTACTTGAGAACCTCTTTACATTAATCCTCCATTTCCACATGGACATCTTCACCAGTGTCAGTCATTTTTGTCTTTACTGTATCATGAGTAAATTAATTTTCATAGTTATTTTTATTTAGCATTGGTCAAAATATTATAAGTTGTTTTTTGTCAATTTATTAAAGTTTTAATGAGTCCTATATTCATAGGAAATGTGTGTTGTCAATAAATAAATTATATATATAGTTTTTGATTATGGGAACTCATTTTTTCATTGTTAAATAATTTTTTCATAGAGGTTATATTCTGTCCATTATCATTAACTAAATCAAGAGTCTCTAGTGTGGTTTATAACTTGTCAAAATCAAGTCTTGTAATATTTTTGTGTCATTAGCCTTCTTAAATTAAATATTGTATGTCATCAATATTATTGTCAAAAGTCATTTGAAATACAATTGTGACAAAGTTAAAAGTCTTATAATCATTTAGTCATCATCATGAGTCAAAATCAAATGTCGTTTTCAATTTTGTGAGTTTCAGTCAAAAGTTATGTCAATGTAAAAAGTCGTAATTTTTTTCCTTATGGATGCATTTTTGGTGTTACCTAACGTCGAGAAAATAAAATATTTCACATTGTTGGGGGAAGTTATACAAATAAACTAATGTGGAAACATATGATCTTCACATCGTCATCGGGTGAGTAAGTAGCTTCTCTCATGGAGGATGGAGAATAACCAACATCCTCTCACTGACCATAAGTTTACGAGGCCGTAACATGAGGTTGTGGAATTTATTTTTAGTGCATTTCTTTAAGTTGGTATACCTATTATTGTTCGTATTCAGTTTCTTGTTGTAATAAAGTGAGAATTTTTTTATGTAATCCCCTAAAGTGAAAATATAGTGGAAAGGTAAAAGTACAAGGAAAATGTAGCATCATGATACTTAAAGAGGATGATCAGGGGTTCATACCTTGGACATGGGTCCATATTTTATGAACAAAGGTTCATATAGGATGAGCATGGGCTCATACTAAGGTTTTGGGCCAACCTTTACAAAACCATTGGTGAGCCAAGATCATAAGTACACACGAGTGGCAAGTGGGAAGAAGTGTAATTGTTTTTCTCCCATGTTCGCACTAAGGGGGAATGCTAGGAATTCATATTATTACTTGATTCACATATAAATTAATAATGTAATATTATTATATTGAGTTGTCATAAAATAACTAAATATAATATAATACATAATTTTATAGTTGTTATATACAAGATTAATAATGATTAGAACCACTCTTGTATTTAGGGATATTTTTTTATTAGAAGTTTCCTATTTTATAGGAAATATTCTCCCTATTTAATTGTAACATGTGATTCCAAAAATTAATATAGAATATTATCGAGTGTGATTTTCTATGTAATTTTCACATTCCTCATAGAAGGAATCTTTCCTTCATCAATAATAATAGAAAGTAAAGGGATCTAGGATATATTGACCTTAGAGATAGAAGGATTTCCATATATCTTGTTCATGAGGGCCATGCCAATATAGAATCCTGGTCTAAACCTTTTAATAAGGATATTTATCATATGAGAATCATCCATATTATATATTGGGTCAACGAACTAACTTTGTAAAAGAACTCTTATTTTCCTTGTGTCCATTGAGGACTCAATTGTATCTGTATTGTAGAGGGTGTCCAAATGTGGTAGTTTTTAATAACCTCTATATGCATGTCCATCATAAGAACCTCTTCTATTTTTCCACAAGTTAAAAAATAAGGTCCACTCCTTGGACTTGATAAGAATTAGATAGGAAGTGATCAGTTCTAGAAATGGAAGAACATCTGGTTTAGTGGTAATTAAATGGAGACCATCTATTTTTATTTCCCTTATGTCTTGGGACCTTAGGGATTGATCTATTGCGATACCATTTTCACCTATGAAATCTACATCAAGAATTTCATTTTGGACGGTGAAAAATTCAGATGAGTAATGCTTAAATTTAGGATTTAAGACGGTTGGATCAAACACGTATCTCTCATTTCTACGGTGTCCACATAGGATTATAAATAAGCATCTACATGCAATAGTGTTAGTTATCCCACCATGTTAAAGGATTATAGGTCGATGAACACTACATATATCATCAATAAAAACAAATACTTAACCAAAGGATGTACTTGGGTTTACAACAACACTTTTATGTCTCTTAATTTAAATATTTTGTCAGATTAAAAACTAATGTAAGAAGTGTTTATCCTATCGGTCACTAAGGTCAGCCACAATGAAATTATTAGAGCTTAATGGTTGTTAGGCATCATTCACAAGACAACTATTAATGTAATGAGAAAATTGTGGCAATACATGCACTATTGAGGGGTCAAGACAAACATAATTAAGATCCTAGCGATCACTAAGGTCATCCAAAAAGAAATATTTAGATCTTAGCGGTCATTAGGCATCATTCATAGGAAAATTGTTATTCATAATGAGAAAAGTGTGGAAAGACATGCACTCTTGAGGGTTCAAGAAATATGTAATTCTAATCCTAGCAGTTGCTAAGGTAAGCTACACCGATTTGTTTTATCTTGGCAGTATCTAGGCATCATTCACATGAACAATATTAATGCAATGAGAAATTTTTATAAATATATGCACTCTTGAGGGCTCGGGACATACATAGTTATGATCCTAATGGTCACTAAGCTCAGCCACAATGAACTATTAATATCTTAGTGGTTGTTAGGCATCATTTAAAGGAAAAATATTATTGTATTGAGAAAAGTGTGGGAATACATGCATTCTTGAGGAGTCAATACATATGAAAATTTGCCTTAGCGGTTCTTAGGAATCATTCGTAGGATAACTATTAGTTCATCGAGAAATGTGCAGTTATACATGCACCTTTGTTGAGTGGTTAAGACATACATAATTTTGATCCTAACACTTGCTAAGCTCACCACACTGAAATATTTATGGCTTAGTGGTCACTAAGATCAACCTCTATAAAATATGTTGAGATTAGTGTTCCCTAGGGATCATTTTTTGCATAGATATTATTAAACCAAGCAAAGTGCTGCAAACATATTTTGTTAAGGGTTCAACCCTTACGCAGGTTTTGATTTTTGTCATAGGGATGTTTATACCTCTCTTTAATTATTTATAATTGTATCATATTGGTTAGACTATCCTAGCGGAGCTAAGCGCTGCACTTCATACCCTCGAGAGGGATCAAGTCTTATGTAGTTCTCATAATATATATTATTAGTTATCTTAGCAAAATTAAAAAATTTACCCTTGAGTCTTCTAAAACCCTCTCCTCGTTAGTCTCCACCCATATCATGTTCATCCCAGCCTTTTAATTTCTCCTATTGTGTTGAATAATATTTCCCTAGTGTTTGAAATTTGGTGTCAATTTCATTTCATATCATTCAAAAAGTGTTTCTAATGGCTAGTTTCTCAGTGAGCCTAGAAAGGTCAATTCTGGCCTTACCATAGAAGGCATTCATCCTCGGGGAAAAAAATCAAAGTCTCGGAATCACCTATAGGTGGTGTTGAGGAGTTTTAAGAGTTGTGGAATTTATTTTGGACGATTTAGGAAGTTTTCTGAGTCTTGTAGTAATTGCAGCAAAAGCATGTTTTTAGGGTTAAGGAACTTGTAATTAAAAATGGTACATGAACTTCAATGAAGTATTCTAGGAGATCTGTGATGAGTCAAAAGAAAAATAACTAACCATTTGAAATATTGAAGATCCCTCTTTAGGATAAAATCATAGATGTATTTTCAAGATAAGGTTTCTTCTCCGGGAAAATCAGTTTGTTTAGAATCATCTTGTCAGTGTCCTGAATAAAAAAGGAGAATTATTTTGAGGAGGAATATTAAAGTATTGAAAACATTCCCAATTATCTTGGAATGATCTTGGGAGTTAAAATGATATAATTTTTTTACATAAAAGACCTCTTGGAGATCATGGGAAAATTGTTTTCAAGTTTCAAGGACTTGGTCATTTTCTCAGTTGGATAGGTGGTGGGGTTTACATTCTTGGTCGTCCAAAATTTCCCAATCATCCCAACTACCCCAAATTTCCTCTTGTCCCTGGGAAAGTGGGAACATTATGGACAAGAAATTGTACCTCTCCCCCACCGAGCTATTTTTTTAAAGTCTTGGAGGTTTTGGAGCAGTTGGAATGTAGAGCTAAATCTAGGAATTGATCTTACGCAAATGATTATGGGTGTCCATAAGGAGTTATGATTCAATCAAATAATCATTATAAATCTTGAATAACCTTCCACATGATCGAATTTTTAAATATTTCACAAGATTTGAGTATCTCTCGAGCATCAATTTGTGCAAACACACCCTTCTATACTAAGACAAAAGGAGACATTTCGGGGATTTGTATGGAGAATTTAAGTATGTGACCCCTCCCATTGTTATTATAATAATTTGAGAGTCAAAATAATATAATAATTCACCAAAAATTACCATTTGGAGCTCTGAGAAATGTATTCTCAAGTTTCCCATACTTAATCATTTTTCCAATTTGATAGGTGTCAGGTTTTACCATCCTAATTGTCCGTAGGATAGTGGGGACAAGAAAATTCACCCCATCATTTATACCCTTTCATGGTTCTTCATATGACCTCAAAATAGCTCTACAGTGCTTGAAACTAGCCCTCCTCCATCTCCCTCTCATTCAACCTTGTAGTGACACATGATAAGCCTAGAATGAGGCACATGTTTGCAAATATCTTGTCCTTAGGATAATGGGGATAGTGAGGAAACAAAAATGTTCCCCTCTCCCATGCATAAAAATGAGAAACTATGCCCTAGCCATCTGTCACTTCAAATTTGGACTGCCGGATGACCTCAAATCTTGAGAGCACATAACTATCAAGTGTTTTTAATAGAAAACTTCATCTCAGGATGTTGAAATATCAAAAATCCATTAATTCATTTCATCATAGATCCATAGCTGAAGTTGTGACCTGGAAGTCTACTTTCTTTATTTCTAAAAGTTCTGGTGGGTGAAACATGATGAAAATTGGATAACGAGATCGTGACAAAGATCCAAATCTAAAAATAATGTTTCCATCACAAACCGAGGACAAAATGATTACTTTATGAAAATAACATATATCATTCCCTTCATAAGACAAAAATAGTAATTACATCAAATTAAAATTTTTGATCACTTAGAACAATCACAAACAATGCAAAATGGAAGGTAGGACAAAATTGGAAAATTTTTAGAAAAAGCATAAAAACAAAAAGAACATTCTAAAAATAGAAAGGAATCCTAAATGGAGTAGAATGAAATGTTTTGAAGGTTTAGAAGGTCATATTTGAGAAAAATAGGTGATATGTCCCAAAATAGCAAGTCCTGGTCCTACTTGCTAAAAATAGAAAGTCTATGTTTTGGATGTAGAAAGTTCGGTGGCTTTTGTTTCACTCATCCTTCAAATTTTTGGCATGCCTACAGGTTTTTAAGGTTTTTATATAACTCAAATGATGGAATTAACTCTTCATGGGAACCTTAAAACATCTAGAGTTAAGTTAAGCTTGATGAGATGGGAGAGCTAGGTGAGTTGGGTGATTCAAGTAAGCTAGACAAGAGATCATCCTTTCCTGTAATGGTACCAAAAATATTGTGATATGATAAAATTAGTGGTACTATTGAGCTAAGAATTTCAGATAAGTTATCTTAACTTGAGACAGTATTGAAATCTATGATTATCGGTGAAACCATCATCATCTCGCTAGGTGAGTTGGGTGACTGAGTTGGTTTGGGTGATTTGGTTGAGTTAGTTGAGATCAGAAAATGAGATTGGTGAGATGATTGAGCTAGCCAAGCTGAGTATGGGATAAATGTCATCTTTATTCTTCCATCTTGCAGGTCATTAAAGAAAGAATTTACAAATGTTCTTGTATAGTGTGTGGGACAAGACTACAAGTATCAGGACTTTTGAGCATCATGAATGAAAAATGTGAAATACTTAAGAGCAAGAGAGTAATACTTTTTATTGTTTTGAGATCAAGAATGCATCATCATGAGTGATGTTTATGTTCATCCCAAGCTCACATCGAGAGGTCTTACAATAATGTTTCTAAGCACTCATTCGGTGATTTGAGGTGTTTGTGCATCTATGAGGAGGAGGAAAGTGAGATCATCATGCCTCAGATCAATAAGTTCTACATTTGAGGGATATTCTTCAATAGAGTGAATTACTTTTCCTTATCCTCTTCTCTCCCTTTCTTCTAATTCTTCATTGTACGCAATCATGGTATTTTTCCTATTCACTTAAGTGACAATATTTGTAAATTGTAAAAGTAACATCTCAAAATTATAAGAGAGATACTTAATTTGTCTCTTCTAAGGGAAAATGAAAGGTCACAAGAGGATTAGAAACATGAAGATTCATGTTGGGGGAGATGATAAATAAATTCACAAGGATATAAATTGGAATGACTTCTTCATTCCAAAGGGTCCTAGATTTTGATAATTTCTACTCTATAGCAATTGTGAATTATGTTTTGGATGTTGAATTTTAAATCACCAACACAAGAAATAAAAGATACATTCTTCCATTTCCTTTTCTCATCTTTCCACTATTCTCTTTTCTTTGAAAATTTGAAAGCATAGTGATCTTGAACAACCAAGATGAAAATTGGTGTCCTTGATTGATGAACCTAGAGAATAGCGTGTTTGTGGTTTTTTGGTCTTGCTAGTGACATACATTTTTTATTTCCTCCAATTGAATTTTGAAATACTCTGGTTATTATATGTGAACTATACTATTTCCTACTCATAATGATAACCTTCCCTTTCCTAATTTCTCTCCTTCTTCTCTCATATCTACAAATTCCTCCCCTTTACCCCCTAATAATACTTTTCCTCATGTTTAGTGAAGTGTGCCTATGTGATCCCTGAAATATTTTTCCACCCCACAACATAAAGATAGGATTAGGATAGTTACATTAAATAATGGGAGCCTCCCCATACACAAGAAGGAGAGGCATAGCCCCATGATTGTTGGTGGAAACACATAATTAGAAACATGAAAAATTATTTCCCCAACACATACTTAAAGGATTATGCTTTCGGTAAGTGCAAGTTCAGTCTATGGTACCATATCTATATCTATGGATAAATGAAGTCTCAAAGGCCATGGAGGTCTCTATGTAGTTGGTAAAAATGTTAAATATTTACAAAGCTCCTAGGGTACTCATACAACATGATGATTGAATCATGATGTGTATGAGTACCCAAGGAACTTCGTCAATCATAACATTATCTTGGATTATTGTGAAGGGATTTATTTTTATATCTACATCTCTTTCTTTCTAGTGTAGGTGATCTTGAATTGTAACTCCTATTTGACCATTCAATTTTTAAAACTAGAGAGATTGTCAAGAATAAATTTTTTTGATCTTGTTACTCTTTGCATCAATTTATCCATATAAAACATGGTATTACAAGTTTAAATATAATGAACACACTATTTTTAGCATTAGTATGAACATACAGACTTTGAACCCTATGTATAATATCCATGGCTGTCATATATGTATTCCCAAGATATTAAATATCACAATTTACTTATGCTTCCACCTCCCACTAAAGAAAACAAGGAATAAATTCCCTTATCTCACTTACCTCAATCTACATGTAAGGTAATGGTCTTCTACTAGCTCTTATCAAGATCTTTAGTAAAGAAAATTTCATCACATTTATTAAAGTCAAATTAAGAAAAATCAACCTTGTCATCTTATAATTTTTAGTATCAATATATCATTACTTTATTTAACTAAAACACCAAGATCTTGTAGTTTTAGTATGTAACTGATGCATGTGTGTTTTCAAAACTATCTAGTCATTGATAAAATATTCAAAATACTTTTAGCCAAGTACGACCTAACTTCTCAAATCACGGGGTTTTTACTTCTCGATTCACTATATGCTAGGAGGAACCTACATAGAATGTCATCCTTGGGCAATTACTATCAATATGTCATTAATTTATTTTAGTAAAAACCAAAAATATTGGGCTCTATTAGAATAAGAGTATGTAACTCTCTTCTCTCGACCTAGCTCAAAACCATAAACCTAAACCCGGTGTTGATGGCGTGAAGAACACGTCACGGATAGGGTGGTTATGAAGATTGAAGATTAATTCTTGCGGGATTCAAGCTTGGTGATCTTGCTAGTTCGTTTGCAAATTTTGGTAACTCCTCTTTCACTTGTTCCCCTTCCATGTTTCATGCCCTTGTTTTTTCTACATCGGCTTCTAAACTCATCTAGGTCATCCTGCTAGCTCTTTGTGTTGAATACTGAGATAGTGGATCTTTGCGATTTACGGTTTGGGAGGGTTGGTGGCATATCTGGTGATAAGTCCTTCTTAAAGGAAACTAAATCTTCTTCTCTTATCCTTATAAATTCATGGTGCATTCCAAGTCATTCCCGAAGTGTTCTTTGGAGCAAACGTCTTGAAATCAAAGGAATATTTCAAGGAAGACAAATTAATATGTAGATTCAACAATTTTTCCCTAGTCTTCCTACACCCCATGATTGGTTTTCATTTCTTTGGAGGCCAATAATGGAAGGTGAAGTGGACATTTACCCCAAAACTATATGCTTATTTATTTTTGTCTTTGATAAAACCTCTGATAGAGATTTGATTTTTGATAGAATTTGGGATTATCAATCCCATTGTTTGCTTATGAAGCCTTGCTTTCCTCTTTTAAATCCTATTACTAAAATTTTCCAAGTTAGACCTATTTGGATTCGTTTTCCATATCTGCCTCTCCATTTTTGGGATGAGGAATGTTTAATTTCTTATAGGGACTCTTTTGGTAAAAACTTGGATACTGACAAAAGAACGACCTTATATGAGTATACCACATATGCCCGCATCTTTGTCAACATGAATACTCAAAGTGGATTTCCTGTTTCTATTGATCTTAAGGTTGAGGACAAAATATGGACTCAAAATTAGACTATGAAGGTTTCCCCTTCATATGTCAGACTTGTTTTTCCTTGGTCACTTAGTTGTGGATTGTAAAGTTGGAAATAAACATGTCAATAGTCGAACTTCTTGGTGGAAGAATGCTTGAACCTAGTCATCTATTTTTGATAGTCACTCGGATAGTGAGTCGAAGATGGGTCCATGAATGAGGAAGATGTGATTCTTGTGAATGAGGTGGTCATTCCTTCATCTACACCATAGAGATGGCCTCACCCCTAGCTTTGATATTGGGACTAGGTCCCTTCCTCTTGGTTCCTCGGTGATCCAAAATCAAGTGGATAAGAATAATATTGAAATTATCATACCGGTTTGCACAAAAAATGCAAAACCAAAACCTTTGGTGATGGTTGGTCTATTGTGAGAAGAAGGAAGAAAGGGAAATTTGTCAATGAATCCCTTAAGATGCATCTTAGATCCCATGGGAAGGAGTCTCATGGATAGTTTTTAGTTTGTTTTCCTTTGTTTGTTTTGGCTGTGTTTGTGTTGTCCCACTTTTCGTTAGTAGAGGAAGCCCCATGTGATCTTCATTGATATAATTTTTTCTCCATTAGTACTTATTGTAGCAGCACGGTACCCTCGACCCTCTTTCTTGTTAATAAAAACATCCACAATCTAAAGGATACAAGAACATAACCATTTCATTCTTCACAATGAAACAATTCTAATTACTTCATTCATCATATCCTATAGATCTTCATAGTATGAATTTCCATGATCCCTCCAGCCAGATCTTATTATCCATATGAAACATATCACCTACATCAGAAGTATCCCATCATAATTTTCCCCTTTGTTTCCTAATAAATACATTATTTCATAAGACATGTAAAATATTTAATTAATTTGGTCTTTACTAACTCATTGAAAACCCTTACCTTGATCTACTTATTGTGGTATAACAACCCTCTCATCTTTCATCAAATAAGAATGAAATACTTAAAAATTACTCTTCTTGTCTAAATATTATTCTTTATTTTAGACACAACTACTAACACTTTAATACGACAAGATATAAGTTATTTTAGTGATCATAATTATTAACATATTTGTGTTGACTTGTTATTAACATATGAGTTACATGAATCAAGAAATATCAACATAATTAATTCTATTACAAAATTAGTTATTTGATAAAAATATACATTCTATACCACAATAACCCCTAAAATTCACAATAATGCAGTTGCGATAAGAAAAAGCTCCCGAATAATGTATTTGTGATCTGAAAAACAATTCTTGAATAAAAAACTTCGAAATTCAATACTTATTTCAATATTCAATTTATAATGAAATGTCTAGAGAAACTTGCACGATAGCATTCTTAAAGTTCACTTTAGTTTAATTGTCTACAAAATCCCTAAATGAATAAAATCCCTAGCTAAATAAAATCTATTTTTCACATAATTTTCAACAACACCCATTTTTTTGCTTCTAGCAATCATTATTTTCTATGTCGGGTATTTTAGGAATTTTTTTATTCCTTTTGTGAAAACACTTGCCCATAAATGGTTTATGCATTTCTTTCATACCTTTGTATACACATATTTCACAAATCATTGAGGAAAGTAGATTGAATGAAAAAATGATGCCAAACCCTTTGAATTGAGAATTGTTTGTTAAAATGCCTAAAATAATATGGTTTCATGAATAACATTGACTAATGAAAGCGAACAACATGGTTTTGTTGAAAACATTATGGAAAATTCTAGATTTACAAATTTTGAGTTTTGGAAGGGATGATGGTGAGAATGCATATTGACTTTTTACACCTAGAAAATATAAAAAGTCTTTGGAAACCATGCTCATATTTTTTGATGCATGCCCTAGTTAGATTTTCAATGGAGTAATGGAGTGACTTGCTTATGAAAAGAGGAAGTGAATATAAAGGTGAATATTTAAAAACTTTAGTGTCAAAACATATACTAAAAAATATATCAATCTATAGTGGCATAAAACCAACACATCCAACCGTCACTTTCTTTAGTGCATGAATTAGAAAAGGCACATGTATGATGTTACATTGGATAATATTTAATGGCTGATTAATGGATAAAAAAATTAAATAGTTTGAATGGTGCACACATTTAAAACACCACACATACTTTCAAATGATGCATTTTACATTGTTCGGTTTAATGGATAATGAATGTTGAGGAAACCACAATATTTTCCTTGTTAATAGTGTAATTAGTATTTTAAAGAATTAATGTAAGATTTTTGACATTTTGACTCAAATCTACTCAAACTTAAATTTGAGATTGTTTAAAACTAAAATTCAACATACATAAATTTAATTGAAATTTAGTCTTTAATATTGACATACACAAGATGAAACTACGTCGCATGGGTTACTTCTACGCAATATTGTAGACAATTATTAATATTGACTAATAAAATTAGATTGTTAAAAGGCTATCTATGATATAAAAACTTAAGAAACAATTAACACTCATAATTGAATCAAAGTATATAGCTTAAACACTATACCATGCAATAACCATTTATCGGATAAATACTAAACTTAAACTCTATACCATCAAATAACCATACCTATTTAATTAGAGAGTTAAATACATTAATGAATTACTTTGACACAATATTAATGACCCTAAATATATACTAAGCTTAAAATGGAGGACATTGAACTTTCCCATTGAAATTTCCTTAGTGCGAGTAATATTTTTATACACAAGATGCAACTACGTCGCATGGATTTCTTCTACTCAATATTGTAGACAATTATTAATAATAAACTTATATTGTTAAAAGACTATGTATGATATAAAAACCTAAGAAACAATTAACACTCATAATTGAATCAAAGTATATAACACCACCATTAATCAAATAAATACTAAACTTGAACTCTATACCATCAAATAAACATACCTATATAATTAGAGAGTAAAATACATTAATGAATTACTTTGACACAATATTAATGGCCCTAAATATATACTAAACTTAAATTGGAGGACATTGAACTTTCCTATCAAACTTTTCTTAGTGTAAGTAATATTTTTATAAATAGTTATCTTTATTACTCAATCTTCAACTATGACTCATCACATTTAGAAGTGAGATTGATTTCACTTCAAAGTGTGAGTTCTCACCCTTTGACGTGTGAGTGATCACCTTTGAGAAGTGTGAGTCCTCAACTCACACTACAAAGTGTGAGCATTTGCACATTAAAGTGTGATCACTCGCACTTTGAAGTGCAAATCACTCATATTTTGACCTGCCATTCAAGTCAATATCTAGATGAGTTCGTGTATGAGAAAAATTTAAACCCCAATAGCTACTTGGGATAGAAATTTTTTAAAATCCATGCACTATGTTTATTATGGATAAAATGATACAAAATAGTAGCTGATGTGGATCCAAGCGCAAGAGGTTTAAATACCTCAAAACACACACAAACAATTTGAAAAAAAAACATAAGTTTTAAAATAACTTTCTTCTCATTCCAAAACTCACAATAATATTTGACAACCTTTCAACCTTCCTTTTATTTCCCACTATCTCTAAAAAACCCTAAAATGTAAAAAAAAAAAAAAAACCTAAAGCTGAATAAAACCTAAAATTTAAAACACCTTGGATGGACCACGATTTTTGTTTGCAAAATATGCGTTTGTAAATTAAAGCATATGTCAAATATTGGCTTATTACATAAAACAAAGAAAAATATATTAAAAATCTAAGTGCTAGAAAAAACCACCAAAAAGGTTTGGAGCCAATGTTAGATGATTAGATGAATGAATTGGGAAACGAAAAATGCCAAAATGTCACCCAAAATTTCTAGAAATGTTGGCATGGCACATAAATAATTGATATATATATATATATATATATATATATATATATATCACCATAAAAATTTAAAGACGATTGACAGACGGATCAAAATTTATGGTCTCGAAAGTTTTAATCTCGCATCATTCTCCCTTTTTGAAGATAATTCTACTCTTGCGAATTGAGTTGATGCGATTCATACAATTTTCAATTGTCAATATTCTTCAACTTTCACTCTAGAATCTAGGTATTTCTTCTTGTTTTATACCTTCCCACTTGCACCAAATATTCACATTTGTATCTCCATGTTTAGTAGTGATTGTCTTTTGGTCAAGACATACATCACAATATCCTTTTTCTTCTTTAGAATCTTCGATCCCATTTTATTTCTTCCTCGTCCATGAAATTTTCCTCATGACCTGGAAAATTATATAAGTCAAAACATTAAAAACTAGTGAAATAGAAATTTTTTTCAAGTAGCTTCATCTTATAGGCATTATAACTCATTTTCTTCATAATCCTAAATGGTCAATATTCTTATACTTTTGTTTATTATATGTCCCTTATGGAAACCTCTCCTTTCAAAGATTAACCATAACCATATATCCTTCTTAAAATAAATTTACTCTCCTACCGACATCTGCGGTAGCTTTAAATTTTACATTATTAACTTTTGACTTTTCCTTCACTTCTTCCTGTAAGTGTAACATGTGTTATGCAAATGCTTACGCATTACCACCTTTGTTTTTTAATTTTCACCGGGTAGCACAATAAGATCTAGGAATCCCTTGGGGTTCCTACCCTAGACAATCTAGAAAGGAAATTTCTCTGTTGACCTATTTACTGAGATTTTATAAAAAAACTCAGCTTGTGGTAAAGCCAAATCCCATTGTTTTTATTTTTGCAACTATGCAACATAGGATATTTCCCAAGCTTCTATTCATTACTTCTATCTACCCATCAGTCTAGGAGTGATATGCAATAATAAAATATAGTTGTGTCCCCATTTTCCTCCACAAAGTCTTCCAAAAGTGACTCAAAAAAATTGTGCCACATATAAAGTGATTATTCTTGGAAGTCGATCAACAAAACAATTTGAAAAAACAGATTTGCAATTCTAGAAGAAACATTAGTTTTCTTACAAGAAATAAAATTATGCCATCTTAGAGAATCTATCAACCACAACAAAGATAGAATAATTCCCTCATTGTGTGTTAGGAATTCCTAACATGAATCCATACTCAAATCAGCCCATGGCCCTATAGGGACATGTAATTTCATATAAATCCCAGTATTTTGTGCATGCCCCATAGCCATTTGGAACACTCTATATTTTTATTAAATCCTACTTATGTCTCTCTTTAAATTTGGCCAAAAATACTTTTCTACTACAAGAGAAATTATTTTACTCATACCAAAGTGTTAAGCCAACCCCCATTATGTAACTCTCTTATAATATTCTCTCTCATTGAACCAAAAGGGATGCACTGAGTTGTTTTCTCCTAAATAAATAATCATCTTGCATCAAATAATCGAAGAACCACTACCAGTGTAGGGTCCTTACATTGTCTCACAACATAACCAAAATTTGGATCACTTTCATACTGATTCCTTAAGCGCCTCAAACCCTAATCTTTCATTTTCCATTGTTATCAAAAGCGCTATGCACCTACTCAAGGAATCAACAACTTGATTCTACTTACATGACTTATGCTTTATGACAAAAGTATGTTCTTGCTAAAAATGAAACCCACTTTACATGCCTACTATCTAGTTTCTTCTATGTGTTTAAATACATGGATGCTTCATGGTCGATAAAGAGTACAAACTCTTTAGCTACCAAGTAATGTCTCCAATGCCTTAATTCCTGAATAATACCATAAAATTCCACATTATAAGTAGAATGTTTCCTCTTGACTTCATTTACCTTTTCATTGAAGAATGCCACAAGTCATCCTTATTGACTCTGTATAAATTCAATCCCGACACTGTGAGGTGTCACAATCAACCTCAAAGGCCTTGCTAAAATATGGAAATACCAAAATAGGTGCGTTTGACACTTTCTTCTTCAATAATTCATAACTATTTGTTGCTTTACCTTGGTCCATACAAACTCCTTTCCCTTCGTACACTTTGTTATGGGTGCCGTAATGCTACTAAAATTCTTGATGAAATTTCTATAAAAGATTCCAATCCATAAAAAATATGAACCTATGTCACATTAATAGGAATAGGCCATTCAAAAATTTCCTTTTAGATTTTCCTCATCCATCCTCACTCCATCCGTTGAGATGAAAAATCCCAAAAAACCTAGACTTTTCCGATGAAATATTAACTTATTTAAGTTTCCATACAAATTTTCTTTTCGTAAAAATTATAACACCAATTTTAGATGTAACAAGTGTTTTTCCACTTTGTCTTATTGAATATCGATATATCATTTAAATAAACAACTATAAACTTACCATTGTATTCAAGAATTACTTTATTCATCAACCTCATGAATGTACTAGGTGCATCAGATAGCCCAAATGGCATCACTATCCACTCGTATAATCCATATTTTATTTTGAAAGACATTTTCCATTCATCCCTTCACATATTTAGATCTGGTAGTACCCACTCTGTGCAGGTCAATCTTACGAAAATATCGGGATCTCACTAGCACATCCATCATATCAACCAATCTTGGAATTGGGGCGATACTTTATTGTGATTTTATTTATGGCCCTACCATCCACACACATTCTCTGGTCTCCATCCTTTTTAGGAGTTATTAGCACATGATTTACACATGGACTCATTCTTTATATCACTAACATTTTCTTTATTAGATATGTCACTTTCCTATTCAACTCCTCCCTATGTGTTGGACTCATCCTGTAGGCTACTTGATTTGGAGGTAGATGTTGGTGTGAGTGGACTTTTAATCACCTTTTATTTATTTATTAGGTGTATTGCCACCTCACCAGGTGAGTCATCTCACTTAGGTGGAAGCATAGATTTTAGGTGTCATATTAGTTATGACAGATTCCCTTACAGAATCTATCATATGTGTAAGTATGCGTCATAGGAGTTACATTCCCATTTTGGAAAGTAACTCCTCTTCTCCATCATGGAGGCATATTTTTCTTACATGGGAGTTACTCACTCACTCCCCTATATGTACACCACCTCTCTTGATCTATGAGCATGGAGTATTGAGCCTAGTTTTTCCCTTAATGCATGCACATTGCTTTCATGGTTGTGTTCTTTCTTGAATCTTGAAGCTACACCATTTCATGGTTGAGTGTAACTCTTTGATGCACATGGATTCCCTCCAGATCTTCATCCTTCCTCCCTTCGACATGGTATCAGATCTCGGGGATTGGAAATGTGTCGTTCTCTATGGTTCTGCTCTTGCTCACCACCTTTTTAGCTTCATGTGCAAGTTCTCATTATTGTTTGTGCTCTACTTGCATTTTTCAAGGGATCTTGTTTTGTGATCCTTTATGGTTTTCTATGTGTTAAGGTTAATTTTTTTATAGGTTTGAAGTCATTGCTTTGTATAGTTTAGTTTACGGGCTTTCACTCGTTCACAGTTCGTATCGACTCATTTGCATTGCTTTATGGATTTCTCCTCTACTTGTTCTTTCATTGCCTTAGCCCCTCACTTTGACCAGAGACTCAAAATTCCATTGCATTGGATAACTCAAACACTCATCTTCAACCACCGGTGGCTTGGTGGATCATGTTTGGAACTGCATTAATCTCATACATCATTGTTGACTCAGTCGATCTGCACTCTTCACCATTTTGCAGCCAA
Organism: Taxus wallichiana var. yunnanensis; assembly: GCA_018340775.1. NCBI lineage: Eukaryota > Viridiplantae > Streptophyta > Pinopsida > Cupressales > Taxaceae > Taxus > Taxus wallichiana. Next base: position 647,397,862 of record CM031234.1, on the reverse strand, counting down.
CTCATGGTTGGTTCTACATTGCATTAGCTTCGTTACTCACTAGAGACATCATCATTTTCATTGTTTGTAATCTAGATCATCCTACACCTGCATTGAGCTCCTATATTAGTGTTGAATCTGATTTAACTTGGGTTTCCTTACTGCTCGGTGCCCTACTCATCTATGCTTGAACATCTCTTGCATGTTCATGTTTGGATTCAACATTAGACACTATGTTCATGCCTTTGTTAGCATTAAAATTTACATTGTTTCTCAATGTCGGTTTGTGCTCCATTGATGGATTTGTGCATACTCCTCCCTACTCTACTCATAGATTCATTCATCAAGACCAATTGTGTTTGAGATAATGCATACCGCGAAGGTTACATTCACCTGACCCTTCAAACTCCCTAATGTGTGGGATCTTCCCCTTGAAATCTGCTTGATCGTTTTATGTTTGCAAGCTCACTATCTTATGTGAGCGATACATCTTGCACACGTGGATTCAAATGGTGGCTTCTATTACTAAGTGGTTGTCCACCTTTCGTTGGATTAGGTCTATTTCACACAACTTAAACTACATTTAGGTGGACGATATACCAACTCCAAAATTTCACCCCTTAGTTTGGTGCATTTATTTACATAGCCCAACAAGTCCACTCAAACATCTTGTGCACAACTGACTCAAAGCCATCTCCATTTTCCCATGTTGACCTCCCTTAGCTCATTATCTCAATCAAAGATCCATTTCTAGCTCAGTCATCTTTAATCCATCCCTTTTAGAATTGAATGGAGGTAAAATCAATCTCTTTTTAATGTTTTAAGGTTAAAAATTTTCCCTCTTGGAATTTTAATATTTTTCTTGTTTGAATGTCCTTCCTTTGAGTGTCGAAGACGAAGGTGAGGTTCGGATGGGGTTGGTAGAAGGCTAACTACCCCTCATAAGAAAAAAAAAAACTAAAATTTGATTTCGTTTCCAACGAGTACCCATACGACCCTCTTTACATGTGTTTAGGGAACCTTTTTAAGCCATTTGTAGGGTTTATTGGTTTTTCCATCGATGCAGGAATCATTTTTTTCTATAGCGTTTAACTCATTTGCTTAGTTTTGAGCACTTCTTTAGTAAGCGTTACATGATTTTTTCACACTATGTGATGATATTATCAATTTTGTAAACATACTACTTTATATAGTTCCGCATTCTAGGAGGTCACTATTACTCTTGGGTGTTATTACATTACACATACACATTATTGGTTGAGACCGATGTCTTGCATTTTTGCACCTTACACTTCTTACTTCCACATCATGGAGGATGCTCTTTCTAGACTTGAATGTTGTAGGATATCCTTACAGCTGACCTCCACCATTCTTATTGGGAGAGAGAACTATTCAACTTGGCATGTTTCCATGGAATGCTACTTCACCCACAAGGGTCTTTCACACTTTCTGCTTGGGCCAGTTCCTGCACCCACTAATCATCGTCATCTTGAGAAATTTCTTAACACTTGTGACCATGTTTTGGTCACTTGATGATGAAAATATCTATACCTCTCCGCTTTCTTATGGCAAACTCAGATCCTCCCCACCACATCTGGAGCATCTTTCAGTCCCTTTATGTAGACCCTTAACATATTGCCACCATTGTTACTGCTACTAATCCTATTGTATCCTCTTGTTCTTCATGTGATGGCAGTTTCATTGACTCATACTTGTTTGAATATACTTATGATGATGAGTATTGTGCACCCAATTATGATGTCGAGAGTATTACCGAGGACTTTTCTCCTCCTTCTCTCACTATTCCAGAGAGTGTTAACACTTCCCACATCTCATCAGATATCAAGTAAGTATCCTTCTCAGCCTCATACCATCATTTCACCTACCTCCTTTCCAATTTTAGTGTGTGAGGCCCCTTCCACTCCTTTACCTTCATTGGATGAATTATTCCTATCATACATCATCACTCTTATGTTTATTGAGTCCCCTCATTAGGAAGAGTATCTGTTTGACCTTGTTCATATTTTTTGAGTCCACTTGTGATGCACTATAGGTTCCTCATCCATCTACAGGTGTCTTGGAGGAGTTTATCATCTCCATTGTTGGGAGTTCCCCTTATGGGAATCTTATCACTTCCACTATTCCGAAAAGTTCTTGGTGATCCACCCTCTTTTGTGGATCCTTTTTTTTTATTGTGGGGCTTGTTTTGTTGCCTTCATAAAACTTGACATCTTTTTTGATAGATGTTCCTTCTTCACACTCTAAGCCAGTTCTACACTCGTGACATTACCTTTAGTTCCTTAGCACTCATTTTCCTAGACCTATGTCACACTTCCATAAACCAGATTTAAATTCTTCATGATGCTACCTTCATTTTCCTTCATGGAGTGGGAAGAATTCCAACACGTTATTTCCTGTCCTTCCTAAGGAAGGTACATAGTTTGGTGCGAGTGGATCTTCTTTAGTCTAGAGGGGAGGATCACATTATCAACACTCTTTCAGGAGACTTCTTAGAGTTGCAAAGTTCAGATCCATCCATGGAATCTTACGCATCCCTCTCATCTCCCTCTTCTTATCTCTTCTTATCTCCTCTGAGATATTTCCCCTTTGTATATGGGTACCTTTATAGGATTTTCTATGCCCAGGACCCATATTTGGCATATTTATTAGATTAGAGAGTGTGTTTTTCTCTTGTGGTGGATGTTTTCCCATTGGGTTTTCCTTCACTACTTGAGATTCTTTGTTGTGCATGGGTACCTCATCAAGTTGTGTTGGGACCCATTTTTCATTCTCTATGTGTTTTTTGACTTTCCTTACCTCATCCTAAGTTATGATGAAGGGGGTGTTGGTGTGAGTGGAATTTTATTCACCTTTTATTTATTTATTAGGTGTATTTCCACCTCACCAGGTGAGTCATCTCACTTAGGTGGGAGCATAGATCTTAGGTGTCATATTAGTTATGACAGATTCCCTTACGAAATCATCATATGTGTAAGTATGCGTCATAGGAGTTACATTCCCATTTTGGAAAGTAACTCCTCTTCTCCATCATGGAGGAATCTTTTTCTTACATGGGAGTTACTCACTCACTCCCCATATGTACACCACCTCTCTTGATCTATGAGCATGGAGTATTGAGCCTAGTTTTTCCCTTAATGCATGTACATTTCTTTCATGGTTGTGTTCTTTCTTGAATCTTGAAGCTACACCATTTTGTGGTTGAGTGCAACTCGTTGATGTACATAGATTCCCTCCAGATTTTTCATCCTTCCTCCCTTCGATAGTAACACATTTAGTATCTCTTATGGTATGAAATATTTTTATTCTTGTAGTACCTTTATTGTCATAATGGATATATCAATGGGCTCTATTTCCACCTTCTCACGACATCAATGCATAACATAAACCAACTTCTTCCATTTCGCAACAAACTCTTTTGTAGAAAACAATCCCTCATTCTTTACACAATCCTTCCAAAAAGTGTAAGTATTTTTTTCATCCATCGCGTGCAACCTTTCTATCATATTGCCAAGGCATCCCCAAAATATATGGCATACATCTATCGGGATAACATCACACTACACCTCATCCTTATTGGTATTTCCAATCGAAATGTTTATAAAGCATATTTTATCTATGGTTACATTGTTCCCTTTCTTTAACCATATATATGATTGGGATACATATGCTTCTCACATTTCAGACTGATTTTATCAACCATCACAATTGAAAACATATTTTCACAACTACCACCATCGAGTAATAATTTTACATACCTTTCCTCTAGAGGTGCATCTTGTTTGAAATATATTTGTCTGAAGCCAAGAATAAACATGAACACCATCTTGTTCTTTATCCTTCCTCAGGATGATCATCATCCTCCTTATCATGAGGATTTCACCCAATTCTATAGCAACCTCAATTTCTTCTTCTTCTTTAGCTTCAACAAGGTTTACTCATGGTTGTTCTACTTGCCTTCTATATTTTGTAGTATAGTGCTGGACACTCAAAAGATTTGTGCCCTTCTTAACCACATAGGTAATATGTATACTTCCTTTGGGGGATATTTTAACCCCTGTCCCCATTATAACCTCTTTGGTAGTTACCATGGCTTTGACTATATTCTTCATGGCATTACGCTTTATAGGATTCACATTTTATAGAATTAAACATACCTCTGCCTCTCATTGGAGATGATGATGGCCCTATCATTATACCTCTTCAAAAAATTATTCCTCTTGTTATTTTCTTCCTCTTTTAATGCAAGTTGATAAACATCATCCAAGCTATGGATTTAGAGCATACTCAGTTCATCTTGTATGTTATAATTGAACCCATTTACATACCTTATAGCCTTCTTTTCTTTAGAATCTCCTTGTTCCACCCAAATTGATAGCTTGTAAAATTCTTTGGTATACTATTCAATGTTGAGATCCTTTTGTCTTTGGTTTTGAAACCTTAGAAATAGTTTCTAGGAATAATCTACTGGGAAGAAACTTTTCTTTCATCTTCTCAACCATTTTATTCTAATTTTGAATCTTACCCTTTCTTTTCCTTTGTATTTGATTTTGCAAGTGATCCAACAAGATCAATGCATGTCCAATAACTTAGTGCTTGCAAAATTAACCTTCTTCTCCTCTACGAAAGGGTTTTCCGATCAAACAATTTTCCATGGATTCAACTAGTCAATAAACTCCTTTGGTCTAACCTCCACCATAAAAGGAATATTAATCTTGATTTTGAAAATACTTCCCTTTAAAGCTTGGATCAATATCTCCTCAAATGGTCTCTCATTTTATTCTTCATTTCATCCTTCATTCATTAATGGAGGTAATTCTTTATTATCACTATAAGGTTTGTATCCCTGATTGTATGTCTCCTTCAGCAGGCGGGTAACTTCTCCTCACGAGCTTAACAACTTGTCTTTGTAGCTCCTGCATATATATATTTATCTAGGAATAACCTCCCATACCATGTTTAGTCATGCTTATATAAAGATAGGAAATAAATTACACGGACAAATGTAATATATATTACCTTCACTATTCCCATAAAGATCAAATCCTGCTCTTCATTTACAATTGATGTGGATCTAGGCTACGATAGGTTGAAATACCTCATAAAAACAATTTTTTCAAAAAGACACCAGGAAGCTTCAAAATATATTTCTTCTCATTTCGGAATCCATAATAATCTTTTGACCTTATACTCTTCCTTTATTTCATAGTATCTCTAATAAAACCCTAAAAGCTGAAAAAACCCTAAAACACAAAAAAACGCTAAAAAGTAAAACACCTCGGATGGACCCCAATTTTTGTGTACAAAAAATGAATTTGTAAATTAAAGTACGTAAAATATTGTCTTATTACATAAAACAGAGAAAAAGATATTAAAACTCTAAATGCTAGACAAGTGCTAGAAAAAAGCATCAAAAGGTGTTAGAGCCAATTTTAGACCACTAGATGAATGAATTGGGTCTGAAAAATGCTGAAATGTTACCTAATATTTTTGTAAATATTGGCATGGCACATTAATAATCAATATCTATCACCATGGAAAATTTCAAGATGATCGGCGTTTTGATCAAAAGTTATGGTCTCAGACAGGGAAAATTTTAGTGGCTAATATTCATAATTTGACTAAAAGTAGGAATTCGGAATATGAATTTGGCTATTTTTACAATCATGGTAGTGACCACGTTTTGCCAAAAATTCCACAAACAATAATTTTTCCCATGTGAATAGCTAGTAGATCTCTAATCCCAATATATATTTTTATTTAATACCAGTGTGATAGATGGGTCACATTTTTAAAACATTCTTAGAACGCCAAGAAATATATGGAACCTTCATGTTAATTTGGTCTCATTCAGAACATGTTTATGTTTTTTTTGAAATTTAATTAAATTCATCACACACACACACACACATATATATTATATTATATATATATATTCACACACAAAGAGATATAGATTGGAATACATTAAACATTTAGAAGACTCACCAAATTTATAAGACTCTGCTAACTGCATATAAAACCACTAATTTTTTTATAATCCTTGACACATCGGGAGCGACCACGTGTCACCCATTCTTGGAACTTGAGCATAAAGGTATGCAAAAGGATCCCAATTCCTAGAATTTAATATCAGGTGGACATGTGACAAGATTTCGGGCATACGAAAAGGAAAAGGAATTCCATGGAATCCAAGCCAACAAAGTGAACGAATTCAATAAAGTTTCAAGTCTCTGAGTTATAAGAGGTAGAGTGATCGGGAGAACACATGGCATACCTTCTTGTGGACTTAAAATGCATTTTTGCAATAAATATCCTTCATGCCAATGAATTATCCTTCATTCGCCACTCCATCTACAATTTCCTTAAAAAATATGTTATATTTCACCAATGCCACGAATGAAAATTTTAGATAATTTATGACCTAGGAATCTAGTTCTGACCATATTTTCCATGATTTCTATAAGTGTTTTCAAGTGGGTTTCTTAAATTTTTTATCTCGGAAGTTATGCTCCCACATAAGTGAGATCTAAAAGTTTAATAGAATGTGTTACATGGTCAAAGAAGAGCACTAATTACCTATACGAATATATAATGTAAGAGGAAAATTTATGATCGGAATAGAACTATTTTTGGAGTAATCATTAGTTAATTTAATTTGTATGAAAATAGTCATCTAATAACATAAATCCTTATATAGAGATTGAGGTAATAGTTTCCAAGTGTTGTTGTCAAGGATGTTAGGTTCTAAAATAGATGACATCTACCTTAGAGTATAATTTGGATAGGATTTTCAATGTCAACGTTTAATGATTTGAATAAGGTAGGCATAAATAGTCATATATGTATGATGATAATAAAATTGATATGTGGCATAAATGATGACAATCACTTATGTAATGTCTTGAATGCTAGCCAAATTATCCATATGTTCAAGATTTAGATTGAAGGAGGTTTCAAAGATGTTCATATAAGATGTTTATTTTTATTTTCTCATTATGATTTCAAGGATTTGTTTTAACCTTGGAATTGTTATTGATATTTCTCATTTTCAAATTCTCCATAGGTTCAAGATTTAAGTGTCCACACTACTAATTTTCTCTTTTTATTTGTGGATACAATTGAAAATGAACTTTGTTTTCGAAGAAGGAGCACATGTGGATTTACTCTCCAAAGGTTTGAAAGTTACGAAGGTACTAGTTTATCCTTACAGAACTACACTCCATTGCATATACATGGGTTTTAAAGCTTATTCATTGTCATAATAAGTATTGTATTCAATGGTAGAGTGAGATTGATAAACAAAATTGGTATTTGTGAAACCTTATATGAAATGAAAAACAAGAATAATTTATCCAGGAAAGAAAGCAAGTCATTAAGCATGTGATTTCATAAGTTTCGCATGTGGGGGTTGAAGGCATACACAACATTATGAGTAGTGACTTAGAGGATACATGTGATGAGGATGAGGGTTTGAATTTTGACAAAGAAAGACAATGTTTCACAAATCCTAAAGACAAGGATGCATTTTCTGACCAACGTAGTGTTAAAATATAAGTTTTCTATGAAAGAAGGTGGCATAAGTGAAGGGTTTATATCCCTTGTACAAGAAGAACATGTGATTTTGGGAATAATGTTGGGACCCACATAGTTTTTTTATTTTGGAAAATATTATAACTACATGCAATGATTGTTATCCAAGTCTACAACCCAAGAGTGAAATTTCTTGACCAATGAAAAATCTAGTGTATCTAAAATTAGAATTGTAGTTCAAGCTAATGGAAATTATGAACTTTAGGACCTGACCCCCCATAAAACACTAAATTCAATTTGAAGTTAAAGAGGTTGTTATTCTGAAGTTGATACATTTTTTCAAATTTTTTTGTTGCGAAATAGAAAATTACAAATGTACGTGAAGGAGACATAGTGCGGTTTACAAAATTGGATGGTAATACATTTGGGGTGCATATTGATAAAATAATCAGGCCTTTTTGCAAGGGTTGTTCCATTTTGAAAGGACCTCTCATCCAATTTCCTACCATAAAATAAAATAAGTGCCACTTGTGCGAGTTTCACCTCGAAGGAGAGAATGAAACCGAGATAAGTGAGACATCGTTTAATTTCGTGATGAAAGAAAATTAGTTCAAACTTATGTGGTCTCTTTACCTTGTTCGAGAAATAAGGTTTAAAATCCAAGTGAGTTGTCACTTTGTGATGGCTTGATGTGACAATGGACTAGCAAAGTGGGCTCCCGAGACAAAATGGATTCCCTAATAATATCTCTCAATTAGGTGTCACAAGTTGTCTAGGAGTGAGTTGGATTTACCCAAAGAGTCGAGACTTCTGATTTGGGAGTATCTTAGTTTTACTTTACCCCCTTATGATACTGATGAGCAACTAGTTCCATTAGTTGTACAGTGATCACAAGTGTTGTGATATGAAAAACTTTGACTCTAACTTACAATGTGAAATCTAGTCAAGTGGGTAAGTGGGCTTCCTATTTCATCCATGAGATTAATCAATGATTGATTACTTTAGGGTTCTGAGACCAGCCCCATTGTTGTAGCTTTAATGCATTATGCCAAAGGGTTTATGTTTCGAGGTTGAAAGGATAGGGACGTACCCTTTTCTGAAACACGTAATATAGTGTGATGAAGTGGTGTATTTTTTTTATCTTGCTTAAATTAATGTGGTTTTAAGTAGCACACCGTTTGGCAACATCCATGAAAACACGTGTATTAGAAGGTTTTGTTTTGTCTATGCTCCTCATTTCTTTGACAAGTGTTAGACCCTACATGCAAGCGAGGTTAGTAATTTTCCAAAGCAGATAATGATACCAAGAAAGAGAGTTTGTGTGTTTTTTTTTATTCCTAAGATCACCAAAATGGCGTGAAGGAAGAGCATACACAATGGACAAAATCTACTAAAAAATGTTTTATGGAAAAATACTTTAAGTGTTTTGAAAAAGGAAACTTGTTTTAGCCAACTTCAAACTTTAATCCATTTTAAAGCTTAAATTGAAGTGTTTTGGAAGCAAAATAGAGGGTTTGTGAAATGTTTTTGATTCCCAAGATCACCCCAGGAAGGTGCGAGGAAGAGCATACATGTTTGAAAGGACCCCTACAATTGAAAAACATGAACACTCAACTAAGTTAGAAAAAAAATATGACAGAAAAGAATCCCGTAAATTACTTTTAGAACCTACTGAAAAGTTAGAAAACCATGAAAATCAAAAAAAATTCCGTAAATCTATTTTTACTTGAGTTTTTCAATAGTTTTTAGTATTTTGAATTTTTAGAGGTCTTAGTATCACTTTGGTATTTTTGGGATAGAAGTAATGACTACGAGCTTCCTTAAAGGTCCCATTTTTTCACTTATCTTGACTACGAGCTTCCTTTAAGTTCCCTTCCTACGAGCTTGGAGCTAAACCACCCTTCCATTTCTTGCCTCAAACATCATTTTTTGTCTAGGCTCACTCTCACTCACCATGTATTCAGCTCAGTCGAGTTCCCTTTCTATCTTTGTGAAGCTAAGCCTCATTCCACCTACAAAATAGTGCTCTTGCACTTCACCGATGCTAAGATTCCATTGAGTGAAATCCTGTATTTTGGTTTAGGCCACAAAACTTGCATTAGCTTATCATCCTCTTTACATGCTTATCCCAACCCATTTGGGCTCAAGCCCGAGCCAATGTGTCCTCCCGAGCTCCTTTTCCCAACTCTCCCAAGTTGGTTTGTGACTTCTTGTGGTTGATGCATGACTCGATTACTAAGTAGCTTGCCAAGCTACTACGACAAGATACTTTTAGCCATGTAACCACTTTTAGGACCCTATTAGGCAATGTTTTTCCCATGGGGAAATTTTTTTCAACTAGAACCTATTACTCGATATATAAAAATATTATATGAATGATGAGAATAGGGAAGTAAATGGAAATATAGGAAACTAGAGAAAAATTCCAAGCAACGTTACAACTATTGCATTAATATCAAAAATGGTGGAGAGTAATTTTGATATATCTCCACACATGTCTCATTGAGTGGGACAAGATGGTACTAAGTAACAATAGGCATGATGCATGTATGTTGTAGTTTTCTTACATCCTAAAAAAGTGTAACGAGGGCCATTCACTATTTATCCTTCCTCCAACATCATAGTAAAACCTCGAAAAATATAGAAAGAAAATTTCTACCATGTTTCAATCACCAAGAAAAATGTTTTCCCCAAATGTGACAAGTGAACGGATCTTAAGAAAAATGGTTTTACCACCTCATGTCTAGAAACACAGCACAAGTTAATCAACACCAAAAATGGAAAAATAATTACATTCAAAGTTTTCATATAACTTACTATGTTCATAGAATGAAATCAGAGATACATCCTAATAACTACTTGAGCATTGTGCATGACAAAATTGACAAGATGAAAATGGCATACAAGGATGGGTTGAAAAGAAAATTCAATAAGAAATTATATTAACATCCCTATAACCTTGATTTGGTATCATTGACACATGGGCACAAAACTAGAGGTTTCAGGAACTATAATCTACCGTTTATTGAGTGAGGAGAAAAATTGATGATAACATCATTGGCACTTTGTATCAAGAAGCTAGAACAAGCACTTAAAAATAAGTATGGTGATTTTTATATAGTAGTGGGATGTAACGCCTCGTTCGATGGTTACTTTAGTTCCCGCTTTGGTGACCCTGTTTCTAGGCATCAAACATTTGTGTGAGTTTCCACCGGTCATTAGTTGGCTTCAACCTTGTCACATAGAAGGATTAACATCCTTCCTCCCAGTATTGTCTTTCCGTGTCCTTGTCGGTGCTTCTTGTGGAGGGCCTCCATAACACCCTATTCAATTACCTATTAAAGGAAAATCATGTTTTGGTTTTTTCGTGCTTGATTGTCGGCCCTTATTAATATGATTAATATTATTTTTTAAAGTTATAAAATAATAATAATAACATTATTGTTTTAGTACTAGGCCATCTTTTTGTACTCGAGGGTATAGTCCCTTTAAAAAAACTATTTGCCAATAATAAAAAAAACATTATTGTTTTGGTTGTCGATTAATGATTATTCTATTTTGTGTCAATTTTCATGAATATTATTATTAATTACCTTTAATTTAATTTATTTTATTATTGACTGCTCTCGTAGACCGAGCCCTGATTTGCACAAGAGGAGCTTGTTGTTGGTGATGCCTTTGTTTAGGATGTGGTGTTCATGTTAAATGTTTAATGTTTTCTCCTTGGTCATCTAAGCATCCTTGCATGCTTTGTAATTATAGAAATTGGTTGGTAAAATGTTTATTTGTTTATGTGGAGGCATCCACCCACCCCACCATTTACTCATCCCCTGATTTGCATACACTTGTTTTAAAAAATAAAATAAAATAAAAGACCTGGTCATTAGTGGAAATGCGTGGGAAGTTGGTCACCTACCATATCATAAATCCTTCTTTAATGTTAGACGTGTTGGACTCTTCCTTGTAGGTGGCCAGCACCTTCCTTCATTATTAATTTTGATTTGCAAATCTGTCTTGTTGTCTACCTCCACTAATCCTCTCTGGCTACATGAGCTTCTCTTGTGGAGGATTTACATTGGGGGTTGTTGAAAATTCTTTGAACTGCATATGTATGATGGACGCTTGCTTTATTCAATTTTTTTATATCTACCTTTGGTTTCTTTTTTTACCATTCATGAAGTCTATTTGGCCACATGGAAAATTCGTGAGGGATTTTTTTAGGAGGTTGTGTGTGGAACATCTTGAAAGTTCCCACATCAGTTCTATTTCGTGTGAAATGCGGTGAGAGTTTCGAGTTGGTTATGTCTGGTAAGGAAATGAAACTCTAGAATTATAAGCGATGGGTTGGTGTTTGAGTCTCCTAGCCTTCTTTACTGACACCCCCTACACCAATGCCCAGCGTGAAGCCATGGGAAAAACATTTGGGCGTCAACCAATGAGTAAAAATGTGGAAGATTCACTTAGTTACTACAGCGAAGGCCATGTCGAGATCGTTGAACGTGTGGAAACATTTTCCAGGCATGATAATTTCTTCTCATCTGTCTACTTTGCTATAAATAACCATAACATGAAAGGAATTTTCTTTTATTTGTTGAAGTGGTTGTTGCTTGGTGTCTTATGGTTGTTTTGTCAATCAATTTTTTTCATTTATATTATCACTTTATATACCAGTGGTTTCTTGGATACTCAAATTTATTCTAGTTATCTTTGTTTGAATTGAGTGGGAAAAAATGAAATCAACTTATGGTGCTTCTATTTGTTCAATTTGGAAATGATTTTAACATACATATTCTCTGAAAATCAATACGATGTGAATTCTATTGTGAAAATGGAAATGGACATTATACTTTCATATGTATATATTTATATTCTCTAGAAATCGGTTGGTTGTGAAATGTATTTTTATAAATCAAAAGGGGTATTAAATGTATACTCTCAAAATTTTTTTGTGTTTTATCTTGTGCAAATCGGGAATGGGTATGATATATGTTGTGATATATATATTTCCTGGAATCAACCTTGCTTTGTTTTCTTTATTCTGCCTTTCTGAAATGAGTTTTTATATATTTGTTTATGTTTCCTTGAAAATGACCTACTATGTGGGTTGATACTTTGACCACTCAATTGCCTTTCTTTACAAAAAATAAAAAAAATAAAAAAGGGGTATTGGTGAAGATGGGTGAATGCATAGTTGTGCGTGTTCCCGGTTTGAATGTTGATGTGTTGGTAATTACTGAGTCGGTTGGACTTAATCGTTGCTTGTCCATATGGAATGAACGAGGGGTTGTTTGTTTTGGGATAGGTTGAAGGTCGGTTATTAAAATTTGTCTTGGGTCGGTCTTTGTGGTCTTGGGCAGCCTCTACCTTATCTTACAAAGTTACGATAAGGTAAAACTTGAGTCTAACCCTTTCTCTTCCTAGGGCATAATATTTTGTGCCTTTTGTGTTCTTATTTGAAATTTTGACCCATTTATAGAAGGGTCGATGAAACCCTTATCCATATAGAAATATGGCTTGGAAATAGTGTATCATTTTGGTATGAAAATCCACTCCAACCTCTAGATAGATGGTTATCTCACCCTAGTTTGTGAAGTGGAAAGTTGCCTTGTACATATAGGAGGATATGTTGTTGGAATGATTTGTGACCACCTTTGTAAGCCATGCTTAATTTTTGTTAGAAATGTTACCTTTGTAACAATGATGGATCTTAGTTGGTCGAATTGTTTTGAGTAAAGTAGCTGTGGAAAATTAAAGATGCATGATTTGATTTAGATATTATGAATCGGCTAGGATAATCATTAGTGTTGGGTTTTATTAAGGTAGAATTTTATTTACCTTTTTTCCTAGAAGTAAATCCTTTTTAAGTTCGTTTTTTTGAGATAAGATTGAGGGACAGAGGCACTTAGGAGTGACGAGATGGAAGAATATGCTTGCTTTAAAATAAATAAGAGATAATTTTATTTGTTTAATATAATGAATTGTGTTTAGTTGTTTAAGGTATTTTGACTCAATGAGGGTGTTTGAATAAATTAAGGAAGCTTAGGATTTTTTTGGTGATCTGTGGAGGTGATATGGCTAAGTTCAATTCATGTAACATCGTCATACGGGTTCCTTGGGATGGTTTGCTTAAATTTTATTGATATAGGTTCAAGGGTAATTAAATTGATTGGTCTATAATTTTACTTCTTGGTAAGACAAATGGGATTAGATTTACTTTAATTGTTTGATTTACTAAATACGAGTTATTCCTTTTATCTTAGTTTTGATTGTTTGTACGTAGCATGGTAAGATGATCTTATGTTGAATTTTTCTTTGGAAGGGGAAAATAGTGGTTAGTATGTGATGTTGAAGCTCTAACTTTAAATCTATTAGATCATTTGACTTATTTAAGGAAATGTTGATTGATGTTTGAGTATTAGGGTTTGATCATATTTTACATATGATTACATGATTGAAATCCCAATGCACTCATCACTTTGTTTCAAACTCATTGGGTCATTGACCCTACCAAGAAATGATGGTTAGAATTTTGGTTGTTTTAGGAACAATGTTCATAATAAAAATTTATGGCTTCATTCTTAATGTGAAAATACTAAATCTTCTAGCATGATTAAAGAAGTTGTAGAGGTTTAGAGCTTAACACTATTTCATTTGATAGAAGGTTCATTTCATGATATTTTTAATGGTAGCATACTATTCTTATGTGTAGTCTTTATCATGCTCAGTTCTCGTGAATTATTTCGGGATATAAATGTGTAGATGGCCTTTGTGGGTAGAAAAGGGAGAGTTACACATCAGGTGTTGTCTAAGCTCATTTTGTTTGTATGTGATTTATTTTTGTTGAGAGCCTCTAAATTTTTGTTTGTTTGGAAAGTTTGATGGGCCCAGTTTGTACTATGGGTAATGTTGTCGCATGTGTTTGAAAATGGAACTTGTAAATAATATAACTAGATCACAACTTTGTTTGAGTAATTAATTGTATTATAACAAATTTGAAAGATAGCTTAGCTTGGATTTGACCAATATTGTCACCTTTTTGTTTTCAAGTCAAATTTCATTAAAATCCTTTGCCACCTTTGGGTTTGTATGTCATGATGGATAAAATGTGTAACCATGTATAGTTTCACAAACATGGTAATGATAAACGTATCTTTGAGTTAAAACTTTGTGTAATAGCTCCCTCTAGGGCATGGCATAAGTGTAAACCTAGGCATAATAAAGTGGGTTAGTAATCCTTATAAAAGTTATTCAAAAAAAATAAAAAATAAAAAAGAATAATGTAGTTGTGTCACTTGATACTTGATTGAGCCATTAAGTGTTCAAAGAAGAAACTTTCTTGTAAAGAAAATTTTATACCTTACTTACCTAAGCTAAACTAATGAACATTATTCTCCCTCTTGGTGAGTTCTTAAACAACCTTAAAGGTGAAATCAATTTTAGTTTTTGGAAGGTAATAAGGTGATAATAAGTAGGAGACTGATTAAAAACCTTTCAATATAATTCACCCCTTGAAAATGTAATGTGTATACCTATGTCAATCTCCCGGGAGAAGCCTAAATGAAACCTTTAATCATTATGGATAGATCCTTAAAAAAAATAAAAAATCCAGACTAACTACTAATAGGTCCTTAAAGGGAATCCATTCGATTTCCTTCCTCTAACTTCTTCCAAAGAGCTTTGTAATCTTCTCCCTCATTTGTTGTTTAAAATCATTTATCCTCTTTTTAGAAAGCTTGGGCCTTAAAGCTATTTAGTCAAAATTATAAAGGAAAGAAAGTTCTCCCTTGTGAAAATAATTTGTGTGAATCATTACATGAATTTTATAAGAATGTAAGTTAGAATTAAGAGTGTCTTTAGTAAACAAGAAACCTGTAACAAGAACTTTCCTCATAGGATGCCCTAAACATAAGTGTGTTTGTGTTTGGAGGTTGTATGTGATGTACATCGAAATGGGAAGTGAAAAAATTCATGTTGAGCATCATATATTTCCTTGTACCTTGGTGTTCAATGTTGTGTCAAGCCTATCATGAGTTAGTGGTAGCCATTGTTATCTCTTGTTGTGTCATGTAAACTCCTAGTAAGTGAAAAAAATTCTCCAGATTTTTAGGTGATGTATTTAATAAATTGTGTATTAGTGGGTTTTACATGGGATGCATAAAAGCATTGATCATCATAAGTGCACTTTTTATAAGATGTGTATGAAAGGTGAGAAAAGGAATGAGGAAGAAAAATGAACACGCTCCTTATCGAGCTGATATGTATAAATTGAGTGTACAGTTTCATTTAACAGAAAAAATCACGATTAGTGCTAATTACTGACCCTAGATAATGCTTTAAGTGATAGCAAAAATGGCACATTTCTTGCATTTGCATCCATCACAACACTCCCATAATTATTTTCAACTTACGGTGTGTCAACATCTGGTATTTTCAACCTACGGTGTATACGAGCTTCCTTCTAGTGGGTCACATGCAGTGATGATATGAATGAGGAAATTCAAGTGATTATCAGGCATCATTTGTGAAAATTGGAAACATTATCTTTGCCACAAATAATGGAAACATATAGAACATACCAAGACGGATCCACCACATTCACTCTGTACCTTATTTAGGAAGTATATGACTTTAAGACCTTTGTAGGCCCAGACATATTAGATAGAAACCAAAATGTTGTGCAGGTATCCAAACAAACCAAAAGATATTTTACATTCCATGTAAGTCGACAACATTCCAGTCCATGGAGTAAAAATATCAATCATGGATGCCTTATGGTCTCAGCCCGATTGGAATTTGGAAAATAGTGGGTGGTAAGCCTTACTTTCCTAAGGGGGCTCCTCTATTTGGAACCCTTAAAATACTAAAGAGATAGAAAAATTATAGAGAGGCATTCGAACATAAATCACACACTAGGAAAAAGTTCAATGAGCTGGTGGAGAATGCATGCAAGAGTTCAGGTACATATTGGAAAAATATTATACATGCCATAGAAAATTCATTTGTCATGATTTGTAGTATGACATGAGGATAGATTATTTTGGCCAAAAACAATTCGAGGATAGTGCATTGTATGATCAAATCTTCAGGTGAACCATGCAATGAGATGGATAACTACTATAGTCAAAATGTCCATACGAATAAGGATATATATATATTAGAGCCTATTTTGATAGACCTCGAGATAGAATACAACCAAATAGTCAACGTGATTGATGGGAAGATGATACTAAGTAAGACCCTTCGGATGATAACACACACATATATGGATGGGTGAATTAAAACCAATTCCAGTACAAGATGTTCACACAAAGTTTTTGGAATTATAAGGGTAAGTTTATAGGAACCCATAGGAAGAAGAAAATCTGGAAAATAAAAGTACAAAGAATGGCTTAAAGAAAAATCAATGGTTTCAAAAATCAAGGAAACATCAAAGATTGATATGAAAACTGCACATCAGGCATTACCACCCGAAAATAATGGAAAGGTGATCAGAGTACAATATTAAATCAAGGGCATGATGCTATTAGAGCATATTTTACAAGACTTCAAAAACGATAATTAATGTATTGTAGTTAGAATTGGTTGAATTAAATACCCATGAGGAGAAATTTGAAATCCTTATGTAATTTTAATATAATTATGCTGAAAGAA
Organism: Taxus wallichiana var. yunnanensis; assembly: GCA_018340775.1. Lineage (NCBI taxonomy): Eukaryota > Viridiplantae > Streptophyta > Pinopsida > Cupressales > Taxaceae > Taxus > Taxus wallichiana. The sequence goes on along the minus strand of CM031234.1, from coordinate 647,380,681 downwards.
TTGAAGTTTCCTAAAATAAATTATCGAATATGGTTTCAAAAGATAATAAGGCGTTCAAAGCAATTATTAACTCTTTATGTTCTTTATGAGTTATAAGGGAGAAAAACATAAAAATAGTTTAGAGTATCTCAATTGTCTTCTATTTTGAAATACCCTAGCTGACCGTTATATTCACACTACAATCGGTTTTTATTTTACAAATTAATCAAATAAATGCACGAAATGCATGTATCTTAGTGGACATTCAGCCTATATGTGTCTTACGAGGGATGTTAGTCTTATATAACTTAGCACCCATTAGGGTTATATAACTTCACTGGCCCACTAGGCTTATATTGTTTAGTTCTCCTCTAAACTTATGTATCTTGCGGCCATCATCTGCTGATGTAATTTTATGACCAGCATGGGATATATGGCAACTTAGTGGATGCTTGGGCTTATGTGGCTTAACGCGACCACTTTAGGCTTTCAAGTAACTTTTCCCCCACTGGAAGCTTATTTTCACCTAATAGCTGCTTTATTCTTATGAGGTTAGTATCCGATTAGGAAACTTATGTAAGTTAGGATTTGCTAGGATTATGTAAGTTATTTGACCCACTAGGCTTATGTGTAGGAAAAAAATATGAAATCTATAATAGCCAATTGATTATCATGTGTGTGTGTTCAGGAACATTTAAAAAGTCGATTCGATAGTGATGAAATTGGAATCCAATAATAACTGATATTGGAGTTGAAAAATGGTAAATTGGAATCCAATAATAGCGACAATTATAAATCAATAATAAACATAATGAAAAGATTGAGATCTAATATTTCTACTAGTAAATTCAATAATAGTAATAATGGAATCCAATATAAACAAAATGGAATCTGATATACGTAAAAAACCGGAGTGTATTTCTTTCGAAAGTTGTGGTAGTAGGTCCCATATTCACTAGAACATGTCTGGATTCTCTGAAATAATCGTTTAAAATGAACATGTTTATTTATTCACATGTTATACATCTATTTTACTTTACTTTGTGTAAGTTAAATTTTACAAAAGTAATGATATTATTTACATTTGAGTTACATTTTAATGTCTACTATGGTTTGATGAGTAAACATTTGTGTAGGTTTCATCATGCATCATGAGAACAACTGACACATTGAAAATATTGAGTAAAGATTAAGTATTTTTTCACACATGGGTACATTTTATCATTTAATCATGCAATTTTTAATAACACACTTAAAGGAGGTAAGGTCATAGACAATCAAATTTTGTAACTTATCCTTTGGTAGTGAACAATTTCAATCTATTCCTTTATTGAAAAATTCTCACATTACTCAAGCTCAATTAACATGTCAATTATTATCTCCCCCTTGAGATTATTCATTTCCACACTCTATTATAGCATTCATATAGGAAATATAAATTGAAAAAAATGATTCATTTGTCTCAAGGGGAGTGTCATTCTAGGATTTTGATTTTTAAATCACTATTTTGATGTGTCTAATACTATACACACATTGGGTCCCACTTAGTGAACTATAATCGTAGATGACCTATATGGACTTGTATCCTTTTATCTTATGAGATCTATTTCCAACTTATTTTATATTATATGTACCATTTATCTTCTTATGGTCAACCTTATCATGATACGCCTTCACCTCTGAAGCCTATATAGAAGTAAATCAATATCACCTCACTACTCATTTGACACTTTCATGCAACTCTAGTGAGAATTTCAACACAAAGCACTCAAAGGTTATTATAAATATTCCTAAATAATTTGCACATCAATTAGAGAGATCAATACATAGGTTTTGAAGCACTAAACCAAGTGAAAGAACCTATCTTAATGCATTTCTAAGCATGTAAGGGTCCTAGAAGGTCTTAACAACAACAATTCACTCGAAAGCATTGTTTAAAGGTCTTTAAGTGAAAAAGTATAACCATAAAAATAATAACACATCATAATGATAATACGCATGGTACATTACTGTACTTTATAATTATACACACTGTCATTTATTGTGTCTTAAGACATGAGGTAACATATAAGGAGTTTTCTTAGATTGCATTCACACTTTTAAAACATAAATAGGAGAAATACATGAGGTTTTCTCACCGCTTGAAAGGATGTACTATAAATTATATTAGCTCAAAGAGTTAATTGTAAGATGTAGTCTAGCCTCACCCACCTGTATTTCTCTTTTTTTTAATCTAATACTTTGATGAAGGGTTTGTAGGTTATGTTGAGGTTGTGTGAAATAGAGAGAAGTAGCACTTGATTTATTAGACAATTGGAAGCATGAGGTAAGATTACGACAGAACTCTTTGTATGCTGAATTTACAAAAACATATAATAGAGGAAGAAACCTTACTACAGAGTTTAGGAAAATATCACGTCACTTTTAGGTCCCACAATATCAAATACAAAACATAACTAAGTTTATATAATCTTTTATTGCATAGTCTTCAGATCGAGGAAGCTGCATTTGCATTCCACTATCTATAATTACATCTTCATCTCCTCTTGTATTTTTGTGAAATAATATTGTATTATTTGTCATTGTTACAAAGTATTAATGAGTTATGATAGTTTGTGGTTATTTGAAAATTGAATTTCATTTATAATAACCCTATCATAAAGTCTTACATCCTATATTGCATATAACATATTATATTTTTTGGAATGTAAAAATAGGAGTATTTTTAGTTAGCTTTATTGAACAATGTTTTGGTATAAATACTTATAGATTCAATTTTCTTTTATGTCTAAATATACACATTGGTTGTGTGATTTTAAAAGTAAGAGAGTGGCATAAACTTTGCATGAGAGTTCATCATGTTTGATAGGAAAACTAATTTTTAGAAATGGTTCCAAGAGATATAGGATAATTTTTGATAAAAAAAATCTGTCCCGGTTCGAAAATGGTGCCTTTACTTTGACTAGTGACTTTGTCTCCCCAAGTTGAGACGGTAAGGAAAATGCATCTCTATACGATAACTATCTAATCATTTTAGTCTTTAGCTATTATATTGTTCATGGATCTAAATTTTAATAGGAATGTTTTCAAATACAAGAAATTAATTTTTCATTTACAAAGGATGGAGAACATGGATGAAAATGTAATATGCCAGCTACGTAAC